>CM067375.1:11075985-11088485 GCA_034401795.1 Chaetoderma sp. LZ-2023a
ATTTTATTTCATATATCCAGTTATGTAGAATATATCACTCTAGTGACTTACAAAAGTATTGCTACTAAAATGAACATATTTCTGGGGATGTAATTGAGGAGCTTAAATTTCTAATCTCAATAAAGAGACCTAAAAGTAAGATATGCCGCGCAAAATTCTCGCTAAGTACTGCATACTTTGTATGCATATTGGAATCGATTATGTTTTGAATCATGAATTCACGGAATCCCAATTTCAAGGTAATTACGCAGGTAACTTCAAGAGGTAAGCTGTTGAATATTTCGAAAATAGTCAGAAAAATGGTTATTAACTTGTAAATTCACCAACGACAGTTAATTCATGCACTAGTCACGGACATTCAAATTTTCCTAACGGAGCCTTGCGGCAGTATGATTGTGACGTGAGCCAACTAGTGATGTAATTAATTATGACGTCAGATAAGAGAGTGGTTAATCAGATCCCTCTATTATAACGTCAACCATGTGTATCATGTTATTATATGCACATGTTTGAGCGCATGCAGACACGCGTTAATAGCATACACAATACCTTCCTCTAGTGCATTCACACACTGCATCATGTGCTTCTAGTGCTTGTAGGATAGAATTTAAAATTGAGAATCAATGTTATCTAAGAGAGTGACATCTCTGAAAGTCACAGGGCACACAATTAGCTTCATTATTCTTGGCGGTCTGTAGCATATACGTGTTAAGAAACATAATATTAATGCTTTAACGACCAAATTTGGTCAGGAAAATAAAAATATTTATTTGCTGAATATTTATTTGCGGGCCAAGAAGAGGCTAGTTTTGAAAATTCACCACTAGAATGACTGGCTCGGTTTCAGAGCCGTCTATTCTAATGGTAACATTAGAACAGTCTATTCGTGGCCTGCAAATGGACATTCATCAAGGCCACTACAGAGGCTGGTTTTGGCCGGTTTCCTCATAATAGGGTTAACGAACAAAAGACAATAATGTTACCTGGGCAGTCGTTTTGGTTGATGCAATGTGGTTGAACAGCATTATCCTCATAGCCAATGTCAAGATACCGATCAGCAATCGTTTCATAGTATCCATCGTTGTCATCGTCAGTATGTGCTGGAGGAGGACGGGGCATATCTGATAATCTTAGAAGACAGGTTAACAAATATGTTTAATATAGTATAAGCATATACCAACGTTATGGACACGGGAATGTAGCATTTTTGCTTTTATTGTGCAAAAATTGTGGGTTTATGTTCATCATCCCGTATTGACAAACAACACTGTTTTATAGCAATTTAACACTTAAGGATATGAAGCAATTCCGTATTATGTAGGGAATATTCACTTGAACATTTTGAAACTAAAGCCGTTTTCACATGATGAAAACTTACACATGCATACAGTTTTGCATACATGTAAATTTTACTAGGTATGCAAAAATTAAACTGTATGAGCGTTCACGTAATTTATAAGAGTACGTGGAACTAATGAGTATACTTCAGCTAATAATTTTCCAGCTTTCCAGAGTATCATCCATCATCTGACCTAGCATGACGTCATAATCCGCTCAGCGCGTGTGTGATGACGTCACAATCATTAAGTCACAAAGGGTCCATATAGACCGTCATCAAATCTCAAACAGTCCGACACGTTGTATGAATCGTATGTCTTTGTAAATCTTTGCTATTTATTAAACATGCAGCAACAGCACCCAGTCAGATTAGTTTCAAAATAATCAACAGCTTAACTGTGTAGTTTTTTGGAAATTGATAGTCAGCGTGTTCAGAGATCGATCGATCCCAGCATGAGCGAGATGTGGTTGGAGCTTAGCTAGAGATGGGCGGGGCATAGCTAAAACTGGAAAGGTCCATTAGTGTTCATGATGGAAATAATATGTATGCATTGTTTTTTTGGCGATATGATTATCACAGGAGAAACGAAACTGGACACCGGTACAATCATTAGTTTGGTGGCGCAGAGTGGCTTTCGAAACATTTCATCACAGTCAATTTTAGAAAACTTTATAATTAAAAAACTGTAGTTTTCTGTTCTCAGAAGTGAAATCTACTTTACCGCTAAAGGACAATCCAGCACGTGAAGCTTTTAATAAAACAAAATAAGTGTGTATTGGTCTGCTTGTTCTGAGGAATATAGACAACAATAGACAATATAAATAGACTTGATGCAAGCCTTATAGAATTATTCAATAAAACACTGGCTGGTATGCAAATTTGCTATGCGTTCACATGGCCTAAAATACTCATAGTGCAAAATTACATATATGCAGATTTACATCAGTAATGTTGTCCCTCTAGATGCAAATTTGCTGCCTATGCAGATTTGCTCACGTATGTATTTGCATTCACATGATGAATTTACATGTGTGAGTATATTTGCATATATGCAAAGACAAAGTATGCACAACTGTTCATATGAAAAGGGATTAATTTGACTGTAACAGCTACTGCCTCTGGAAGTTTCAAATTATTCAACATCTTTTCTGTATAGGTGCGTTTAATTTGAGACACAAATTTCATGACGTAAATGATTAACAAGCAGATAGTCCCGGAAGTACATCAACTTGCATTCAAAATTAGATAAGGTTTATCGTTTTGCATATTAGGCTTTTCTGGTGACGTGAGAAATCATGTCCGGCGACCACCATTGAAACGTTATTAAATACAGCAGGCATTGCAGAACACACTGTTGCAAAAAATATACAAGTTTTGTTTAAAACAGTCTAATAAAATTTCGTTTTACAAACAAGCCCTATGTTTCCGTGATATAGATGACAACTACTATTTCACACACGTGTGACTGTGCTGAGCATTTATTGGTTAAAACAACACTATAGTGTACCATCTAGACGAAATATTGCTAGCCCCCATGTAGTAACATACACGATTAATACAAGAACGTCATTCAGCTTAGCACGAATGCTTCGTCCCTGCAATATGGATTCCTTTCCTATATACCCGGCTTGTCCATATTGACTGTCGCTGTGATAGGGTTAATGCCGCATAATGAGCATACGTCACTCAGCCTGGAACTGCTGATAGGAATTCTCTTGTCGTTATCATCCCTAAAGACCCATCCAGACCGGGTGCGTGGGGCGCATGTGACACAACTGCCCTTCATCCGACTTGATAAAATAATATTCAGGCCAAGCGAGTAAACAATCCATCATATTGTAATTATGACAACATTATCAATGTGGGATATGTAATATTCCAGCTGATAATGGACAAAATCGTTCCCTTTTTTCTACAATTATGAAACTTGCTACGTTACTATTTTGATGCATGGGCTTTCAAAAACAATTAGGACCCACTTAAATTGATGATGGAGACTGACCTAAATCACCAGTATTTACCGGACTAAAACCTATGTTAGAAATGTGTTATTTATTTGGCAACTAATATAATAATAGTTATATTATATCGTAAATGCATGCTTGGCACGGAAAATAAAAATACATGTTCCACCCGGAACCATTTAAGAAAGGTTACAGTTGAAATTACAATTTTACTGTCACATGTGTACAGTATGTAAAATGATAAAGCCGCGTCTATGACCATTTACGCAATACACTTTCAATGAGCATGTGCTTCTAATGACAATTTAATCTTAAATCAAATTACGATCATTTGAATTGAATCAAAGTAGCAGCTACAGTGTATTTAGTCCAAACTGTATTAACATTTGCGAAACTTGAATGTATTCCAATACAAATTAGCATGCCACGTATCGATGAAGGGAATAGTATTGAATAAAAGTACATTATTAACAGGGCAAGATGGCACAGAACATGTTTGACCAAGTATAGCAAATTTAAATTAGAACAAGCCAAAATCAAAGGTCTAAAGTAAACAGTGAACGGGAGAGTTCTAACCCTGTAAAGACAAGGGCATGTAGAGGTACCCACTCGGGGGGAAAGTGATGTTTGTTTCGGTTGTGAGCAGATACAACCGACTATTCAGAGTCATCCAAACGCTACTATGCTCAAAGAAATACCATTAAATCTTAAACCTGATCTAATAGCTGAAACCAGTGGAAAAGAAGTGCTCTTGGTGTTTCAAGACCATATTGGGATGCTATTCATACATTGTGTTTCCTAGTGTTTCTCTACTTGATGAGAACTTCTCATGCCTTTTCAAGATGGATCCTACTCTCTAATTGAAAATGTAAACGAGTCGACCATTTGTTCCCCTTAACAGCTGAACTATAAATCCAGGGTTACATATTAGGATTTTTCGCAAAAATGTGGTCACAGCCCGGCTCAGTAAGCAAAATCCTGGGAAAACTTGTCTGTCTGTATTGTGTATGTGCTTCTCCACTACCGTCACGGCAAGATTTTGGAAGGTGTAAGCAATTTGGAATGACAATAGACAAATTTGAAAAGTTTTAACATATCAAAATTATGTTGAGGAGCCGTATGCTATGAAAATGAAATCTGGATAAAATCTTACCAAAGCCGTAATGAAATCGCGTGTGTACATGGCTTAAGACCATTACAATTATTCAGACTGACTCACGTTCAGCTTTACGCACATGTATTAATTGACGGAAGTTGATGTATATGCGTTTCAGTATTCACCTGTAAATTGTTTTAATTACTAAATGGTGCAAGACCAGCTTATAGCAACCATAATATATACAGGGTTTCTGATTCTAAATCAGGGTTACTGCCATAACAAGGCTTGCCTACGATTCTCTTAGAATTATCTAATAGGAGCCGGGCTGTGAGTATATCCCTGTACACACACGGTTTCATTACTACTGTGCTAAGATTTTATTAAAATTTCATTATAATAGCTTATGCTCCGACCCTCCGCCACATAACAAAATCTTGACATGTTAAAACTGTCCCGATTTGGCTATGGCCATTCCGATTTGCTTAAACCCACTTTCCATATAAGCGTTACAGTTGAAATAAGAGGAAATCTATGAATGCATTTCCATGTACGCGATGACGTGTGCGATGTTCACCGTGCATGAAAGAAAATCGATCAATGATCGCTAAAACACAAATTAACTATTGAGACTGGGAGGTGAATGGGAACAGAAAGAAGCGACCGTCTTTGCGATATATGTAACTGCTCGGAAGATGCATTGCATTTTCCTTTTACATGCCCCAAATATAATAAGGAAAGACAAAAACACATCCCCGAGTACTACACTACCAATTACACAATGGAGAAAACAAAAGGCTCCTTTCAATATGCAACAGGCATGTGCTAATAAACCTATGCACATATCTTATCAATACGAAGAAAAAGATATAACTCGTGTTTTTGAACCTCATAAAATTATGCCTGCTTTATTTAAATTCTCTGTGCATAAAATCCTTTCTACATAATTTTAAACAATGCTAATGTGATAACTGGCTGTACAGAGAATTAATGACAAATACTGATGCTCTGTTATATTCTAATATTTTGAATATACCGTTTGATTAAAATCTTCAACCATGATGCGTTTGGTGTTATACTAAAGGGAATCATTTTCAGTCTACATGTTGATAACGGTTTTGATTGGTTAGAGAATGCTTCACAAACCTATTTTGAGTAAAAATACGTGGCTCATGACAAAATTAACTTGACATATTACAACTTTTGACACAGAAATGGGATTCAACAGAGACTCCAAATCACACGGAGAGATCGCCGGTAACAGCCCGATTCCCACAGCAACACTTAAGTGTGACCAATTATAAACTCAAAGAGCGGAGTCAAATTTCAGCCTTTTCTGGCGATCAGAAAGACAACATCTTCATAGCCGATGATGCTGTTAAGGCACGGTGAAAAGGGATCAGTGGCATGACCAAGGGGTGATTTTGGGTGTTAGACCATGGAAAAGTAAATAGGAAGCGATTGAATCATAGATATATAATAAATGGCCCAAGGGCCATAGTGCTCGCCTAGCTGGTAAGGAAATGTAAACATGTTTACATTAATTAATGCCTGACACTACTGACCATAAGAGAAAGCTCCATCGGCTAATGGGCCACACACAACAAATGCCATTTACAAATGGGGCAATTGTCACAAGCAAAGACTTGGAGAGGACTATTGGCATTCTTGACATCATTGACCAACGGAAACAGTACAACTGATCAATGGGCCAGTCATGCCTGACATTACTCTCAAATTGTTCAACTGTGTTAACAGATGCCATTTACTAATAGAACAATTGTCACAGTAAAGAACCTGGATACGGCAATACTACAATATTGACATCCTTGACATTGTTGACATGCAGGAAAAGTACCATTGATCAATGGGCCAGGCATCCCTGACACGAGTATCAAAGTAATTCAAATGCACAAACAGATGCTCTTTACCAACGGGGCAATGGTCAGAAGCACACTTTTATGCCGAAATTGCAGACATATGTGTGTCCTTGACACTATTAACCAATGGAGAAAGTACCATTGACTACTGCGGCAGCCACCCATGACATTATTGATGTAGCAGATGACATTTACCAACGGGACTATGGTCGCAGTAAAGAATTTGGATGAAGAAATGCAAGAATATTGGTGTCATTGACATTATTCACCAACGGGAAAAGTGTCATTGATCAATGGGACAGCCATCACTGACACCTGAACATTTCGGACGAATCTTGTCTTAGCCCGTTACCAATTTACGAAATGTGACACAGATATTTTCCCCATAAGGTTCAATACTCAAAATGCGTTAAAACGCCAGAGTTATGGCCCTTATTTCAAGTCGTGGCTATTTTATATTCATAGGGCGAATAGATATGCCTGGAGGAACATACATGTATCTTCTAAATTTGGTTTTAATCCATGAACAATTGACAACGCAAATGTATTTTAACCAAAGGGTTCAGTAGTTTCAAGTATTAGTGAACTAGAGTTATGGCCCTTGTTTAAAGATGCAGACTCTTTATATCCATAGTGCAAATCGATATTTGACTGAAGGAACATATCGGTAATCCGTCAATAAATGACGAAAAGTGCAACAAACATATTTTCCCCATTGGTTTGAATACTTTGAAAATACAGCTTTTTTGGTTCCAGTTTTGGCTTATGATATAGCATTTGTGGTTTCTTCATGGGCCCCCGTTGCATTATGGAATATTGTTATTCACTATGCGTATGCTCCCCTATTTGTTTTAGGCCAACCTACTGCACATTTTCAATATCCAAAGTTTGTGTGATATTGTTATCACGAAATAGCGTACATTTACTTCAGAATGTAATACGATGAAATAGTCTGACGCAGACCAGATACAAGCTTTATTTATATTTATATGCGTCTGTCAAAGCAATATGAGGTTTGGTTGACTGTCTCGTAATTATTTTTAACACCCATGGCCATGGAAAGTCATTGTCAATGCCGTATGTATTTAGCACTGATAGCAGGAAATTGAAAGCCCGGTACCGCGGCATTCGCACCCGGATGGAATGTACATTCATGTATTTACGCGCGAACATTCATTAATTCCCGTTTTTTGTAACTTATGTCTGGATAAACACGATCTAAAAATTCTAGCTGACGACATTTCATTATGACGTTATAGTTACTATGAACTTGTTTGTATTTCCCCAAATACGTCGGTACACATTTTCTAACGTCATTTAACTGGTGCAAATATTTAAGGGCAAAAGATGCAATACTGCTGGCGGATACCACTGACAGTGGGATGAGACTGGATTTATCGGATACCCTCCAAGCATGATGAAAAACTAGTTTCAAATGTACTATACATGGGCATACGTAATTATGACATTTCAACCCTGTACAAATTTGTCCTATTTATGTAAGCAATAAATGGTGTCTGCGTTGGCTTATAGGCATCGTCTATTTTCATATTAGCCTCAATAGATATTTCCTAAAGGAAAGTATTTGCCCAATTTTGGTTTTAATCCTTTGATAAATGGCGAAATCTGCCGCAAACATGTTTTCTCCTTAAGCTTCAACACTTTGAAAATACAGCAAGCGCATAACTCTGCTTTTTGTTAGCTTGGGTTTGGTCTCTTCATCTTCATAGCCCAAAAAGGTATACACAAAAGGAGCATATCTGCCCAGTTTGGTGTTAATCTATTAACAAATGACGACACACGTGCCACAATTGTTGATAGATGACTGACAACAGACGACAGCGGACGTTTTCCCATAACTTTAAGAAACTAATTCATCAAATGTCACTACCAATGGACGAGCATAATTTGTATGGAAGCTATAGTACGTAATTTGTAGAGTTCGGTCGGAAAATACGAATATTCCAATATTCGATCACATAGAATAATAAGACGAATATTCGCACAACATACAGCTGGATATTCGAATATGCAGGAACAATTTGAAAATTGCCTTAGATTTGATTGAAAACAATTGTTTCTAAATGGCCGCCAAAATGTTGTTTGTGCTGAGCAACGTGAATCACGCTGAACTTCTATGTCCTAAATTGACTCAATTCGGTAGTACTTTTAAATTGGACTACACCTAATGGTTTTCGAGACATACAAGAAGTGTTTATGAATTTGCAGTATACATATTTCAACCGCAACCATTCCTACTGCTTTCATTGGATCATCACCATTCTTGGGTTGGATGTTAACTATAGCTTCCGAAGATGTCTGCTGATTTTGGGTGAAAAAAGTCAAGTTTACATCTTAGGGTCAAAGTTAGCAGTTTTCGCTTTTGCCGGAAACGAAGTCCGCTTGGTTTGATAGGTTCACCAGATATATGAGAAGTGACCCGATAGCACCAGCCAATGTCAAGATCATCCATTCAGGGTACATGTCACTCATTTAATGGAAACATTTGAACTGCGACTATGCCCACAGTTTTTATCCCACAGAAGCAGTTTAACTTTGGGGTCAAACGTCAAGATTATCTCTGCGTGTTAGGTCACCCTGTATGGTCTCAAAATTACCTGTTTTCGAATTTAGCAGAAATGAACTCCCCTTAACCATGCATGTCCAATGGGCATACTAGAAGATACCGTATGCCATATATTGGTGCCATGGCAGGGATGGGGAGAGGACTCCTAGACCCTCTCTTCTAAGAGGATGATTGAACCCTCTCCTAGATAATCATTGAGGGTCTGCCAAGTTTGATTGATCAGGCTCCATGTTGACTGTCAACGGTACTGAACAGATGTGAAGGCTTATGGTTTGTGAATATAAAATGCAGTGTATTTATTCTTTAGGCTACTGTCACTTTGCATCTTATTATGACGAGAGTGTAAACGACTTACACAAGAACATGTATATATATCTGACAAGGCATATATTCTATAGATTTGATCCTAGCATCATTCAAACCTCATACCATCCAAAAATGAAAGGGATATCTAAAATATACATATGGTATTTTCTCATTTAAAATGCAGATGTCATTTGAGAGCATCTAGATTTCAAATTCGTTCGGATGAGGACAGCTGCCCCTCTGGGGACCTTCTGCCCAAACTACACCACTCCACTCCTACAAAATGGCCTGGCTATGCCACTATGCCATGTTTCCTCTGGTAGACAGGAATCAGAAGACGTGACAAATGACATGACGCATGTCCATGAGAGAAAATACGTCCCTAACGCAGATCCTAACAGAGATATTATAGGATCCAGCCCATTCCCATGTATGAGGTTTCGAGCCATCCCATGAAAATTGAAAAATATAAATGGTCTCAAATGGTTCCCGATCTATGTATGGCGTCAGTTTGTATACAGAAATCTGCTGCATAGCACGTTGTGAGGCAATAACAGCAGAAGCATAAAACACACTTTATGCTCAAGACAGCCAGAGCTTGCATGTTAATGCTGATTTATTATTTTGCTACTTTTGCGCAATATTCACACGCACGTTCCCGATGAAGGAGAAGCGTGGCAGAGCAAAAGGTATCTCTATACATGGCTACAGGCTGACTTCTGTGAATCCATCGTCTCATTCCATGGCGTAGTAACAATCTCCCTTCACATACAAGTTAGCCTCACGAACCAGTGAATCCAGAACGCGGTACTCATCATTCACGTATATGGTATCTAGGGTCGAGTTACTGTGTATGATTTATCATTTGGAAATTACCTTTGGGAGCTCTATAATTGGGCAGAATCTTGGCACCGAGGTGTGCCTCACGAATGGTCCTTACTATCTAGAGGTGTGAGTGACAGAGACATGGTTGTATGTTACCTTACAAAGATGGCTTAAGCTTAGGCGATGATGTCATGGCATCCATTAGAACAAAGCCAGACAGTGTGTCTACTTCCATTGTCAGGACACACTCTCCCAATTCCCGTCGCTGCACCTGTCTATGAGGCACTGATGGCGATCTTTGGGAAGGTGTGAGTTATTCCAAGATAGGGATCGACAACCCCACTCGCCAGCATACCAAAGACAGCAGCTCCAGCAGTACGAAAAACCTCTTCACCACTCGTCATTTTCACCACAGCAACATTCGTCACCATGTTGTTGGTGAGATGAACTGCCAGGGGGTTATCCTGTGCCAGTAAACTCTGGGTTTTACCTCTGGGTTTTGCCACTGAGCAAATTTTTCATCTTCTGAAGCGTCTCTTGGGTAGTTGCTTTACTATCTGCACCGTCAACAACATTGTTTAAGCTCTGAGTATACAGTGCAGGAAACGCCTTCATTCTGTCTCAAGAGAAACAATCATATTATCCCAGTATGAGTCTGCTGGCTGTTTCCGAAGCAGCAGTTTGTACTCAGGGATATCTATACTTATATACTATATCCATTATGACCCAGATTACGATGCACTTTAACATTTACTGCACATAGTTGAAGGGCTACATGCAAGGGATACTGGATGAGCCGCCTCAGTTCTCTAGCACTGAACTGATGGAGGAGCTTACAGCACTAACGCGCTACATAGACATTTAGCAAGGGATATATCAGGCTCGATGAATATGTAATTATGGGTGGTACTATTATTGAACAGCTTCTGTGGGCTAAGGGATTCTATAAGGATCAGGAGTGTCTGCCAAATGTCTTTCAGTTACTGTAGACATCCATGATAGACACTCCTGATCCTTCTAGAATAACTTAGTTCACATGCGCTGCAAGAATAACATCGACTGGGAGGATTTGATTAACTCTCTCGAGGGAGAACATATACTTTTAGCCTTTTTGTATACACAGTATTTAAAGCTAATAAAGGTAGATGCTACGCGGGCCGAGGACCGCCAATACAACTGAATGGTAAATAACAAACATGCCAGTGCAGAGCGGATGTATGCCATGAACATTGCTGCCTATTTTCATGGATGACAATCTGCTCAACCTAGTTCTCTGGCAATAGGATTAGGTTTAATATGCACTAATATACAACAATGGCAATGCTTCTGCAAAGAGCATAGAGACTTGGCTCACTTGTGTGAGGCCCGACTTGGTACAGATGATACTTTTGCCTCATCCGCTTCCTAGACTTTGTAAACAATAGAAGCCCTCGAGAGATCCGAGATACCATACCAAAACTCACAACAAACACCATCAAGAAGGCCATGACTGTGTAGAAGTGGGTGTGCATAAACGAACGGGTGAATCGTATAGATACTAAATTTCCTAGACGCATGTGATGTTGACACAGGGCCCTATGCAATACTTTCTCAGTTGCTGCTGGGATTTCATGCTCGACGCCTTTATCAAGTCAATATCTAGTGGCATGGTACGCCTTGCTGCACAGGCAAGAGAGCTCATCCAGAAGGTGCTATTGGTTTACCACCCAACATAGACACGTCTAAAGATGAACACGTGCTCTCCATTTTCTGAGAACGTGTCTGAACCATTCAGCAGTAAAGAGGATACTGCGTGGCAGGTGGTACTAAGCATCACCACATCAAGACGCTGAAACAAATCTTGCTGCGAGCTCTGTTGACAGAACATCTGTGTGAATGCTACGCACTCCTGTTGTTTGACTCTGTCGCTGAGGTGACTGACTGCAGTGACAAGTAGTACAGGTGCCAAATCCCCAGGATACAGAATCTGTAGGCCCTGATGGAGCGGCTGCCCAACTAACTGGCCCACATGTCCTAGTTATAGACGACCCTACAATGGACACGAAGACATCCACCTAATTCAGCAACATCACAAGATCCATCTGACACACTAAGATCACTGCCATCACCCTCTTACAGAAGTACACCCACGAGATCTCATCATACATCTGCCATTATGCGAGACTTATATGCTGTATCTCGAGTTGTGGACGTGTTGTCCTCGAGACTATATATGGATTTCCGACCCTGATAGAGACCAAGCAGGACTTTATTATAGACACGTAGAACTGCTTCGTCTTCAACAACAAGGAGACGTTGGAGCGATCACACTTCAAGCCATCTCTGCTAACACCATAGTGCTTCAGTTACAAGCAGAATCTAACCACGAAGCTGGCATGCAAAGCATCTCACTAACAATGGTTTGCCGAACGATGTCGAGCTGATACCACCACCAGGGGAGATAGTCTCGACAAGAACTCGGGTCTGAGAATCAGCTCCTCGATGAAAACATACATTCCCCTCT
>CM067375.1:11093485-11130488 GCA_034401795.1 Chaetoderma sp. LZ-2023a
ACCATGTAGTACAGAACAGCTAAGAACTTGATCACAATGATCAGAATATGAACCATACCATGTAGTACAGTACAGCTAACAACATGTTTCCAAAACAACATACAATGTGCTGTTGAATATTTTGAATATAATTTGGTTGGAGGACATTGTTGCCTAAGGTCGCGATGTATTCCAATCCAATTATGTTCAAACTATTCACCAAAACATTTCTCACATCATGTTCAAAATTGTATTAAATATTTAATACATGGGTTTTTTTTTGTCTTAGAAGTGTGTCAACTTATTTATGAGATGTGCTGTAAGTAAATATGTATCTGATCACTCACATTCATAAGATTATGGTACAGAGGACGGGAGAGGTTCGGCATACGCACAAAGACACACACATGAACACATCACATATACCACATGCGTACCAGGAGACGGAATATATACAGCGCACTTCAGGACAGAAATGGATATACACACACGCCCGTGGAGGAGCACACAGGGGACCCCAGGCACACGTGCACTGAACATCACATGCATGAGTAAATGAACAAGCCACACCCACAGATAAACACACACGTGAACTAGCACACATCGACAGTGACACACACACCGCCATTGACTTACACACACAACTATGAATTATATACACACTAGGCTTATACGAAAGCGGATTGTCTAATATATTGTGCCCATACGTTAATGCTGTACTTAATCTATAAATATGTACTGTGCAAACTGAATGTGTTGTCACGAATCTGGTGAAACTGTTTGTCAACACGATGTGTGGCTATGGACTGACGTCACAGGTTTGTAACAGAACATGGGACGGCAGTCAGTTGGAGTTTGGTGTTGGTCAAGGTCACTTGTAGTTTTGGATAGTTGGTCCCATTCGACGATGTGAATATCAACATGTACATTGTGGCCAACTGTGCAAACGAACCCGTGACAGTGTCCCAGCATAGGCTGTATATTAATAAAGTATTACCGTAACTACAAAGCCGTGTATGTATTATCTCACCAGCCAGGTGGACGATCCTGATGTAGAGGCAAACAAACGGTAGTAGATTGGTGGACTGATCAGGCTCTGGAAATTTCGTGGAAATAGACACACTTATTTGTAATAATTAATTTGTGAATATGGTTAATTATTTAATAAAATTGATTGACAGTTTGCTTGAACCTCTCGCTGCCAAGCATTCTCAACGACCACTGAAGAATGCAGGTGAGCACACAGTGTACTTGTTAGAACACTGTAACCATGACATCATTCTAGGACTGCACATCTTAAAACAACACAATGCAAAGCTAAGCTTTGAGACAAATACTTTAGAAATACACAATGGCAGGACTGAGACAGATATAATTTCAAACCAAGACAAATGTTGTGTCGTTAAGATTAAGGGAAAGCGCTATCTTCCACCACAAACAGAAATGCTATTGTCAGTCCATGTTTATGGCAAAGATATATAATAAAAAATAAGGAGGGAAGAACAACTACAGTCATTGCCCACAAAGCTACATCTATTAGGAGCAAAATGTGTCATACGGGTAGGGAATAATAATGAATCAGTTTATCACATCCTTAATCCTACAGATGTGGAAATTGATCTACCTAACAAAACTCCACTTGCATTGTTTACAGTTGAACAGATGAGTAGTGGAGAACAGGATGTAGCTGATGTATCAAATCATAGTAGTGTAAATGTAGCTAAAGTAAAACAACAGCATGTGATTGCCCTTGATCTAGGCAAAAATTTAGACCTGTTAGTAGAACAACAAGATGCTCTGTTAGAGTTTATAGGGTGAAACTGTGATATATTTGCCGAAAACATAGATGAGTTGGGTACAGTACATCTCAAACAGCATCACATAGATACTGGCAATGCACAGCTAGTTACGCATCAATTTTACAGAACTACTCCTGACATGAGGAAGGAGATTGATAGGAAAATAGATGAGGTACTGAGGACTGGTGTGATAGAAGAGAGCATGTCACAAGGAATTAGTTCCATGGTGAAGAAACAGAATCCAGTGAATATAGGGTTGCAATTGATTATTGAAAGCTGAATCGAGTAACTAAACCGATATCTTTTCCAGGTCCTCGAATTGATGATATTTGTTATGCAATTGTTAACACAAACGCGGGGTACTATACAGTACTAGATCTTTGCTGTGGATATTGGCAGATCGAGATGAGCAATGAATCGAAGCACAAAACTGCATTCATGACATAGAGTGGCATTTATCAGTTCTGAAAAATACCATTCGGTTCAATGAATGCACCAATGGTCTTCTCTATGGTTATGACAAAGATCCTTAGAGGACTTAATTGGAAAAATGCAATCATATATGTAGATGATATTCTGATATTTAGCAAGGATTCTGAATCACGCATGCATGGTTTAGAAAGAGTATTTAAGCAGGACTAAAATTAAAACCTTCAAAATATAATTCTACTGCTAAATCAGTTGAATACCTAGGCCATGCACTGTCAAATTATTGTATCAAAGTAGATAAAAATAAATCTGAAATAGTCACTAATTTTCCCACACCAAAAGATGCCAAAGGTGTTAGATCCTATCTTGGTCTCGGTGACTATTATACACAATTTGTAAAAGGTTTGTCATAGATAGCAGCTTCTTTAAATGCACTGCTTAGAAAGGATACCAAATGTGAGTGAACGACAGCATGTGAGAATGCTTTGAATCACCTGAAGAAAATTCTCACATCTGTGCCAATATTGGCATTTCTTGATTTCGATTAGGAATTCATTGTTCATACTGATACTTCAGATCATGCAATTGGATTTATGCTAGGCCAAAGGCGTGATAATGGTCATGCTGTAGTTATTTCATATGGTGGTAGATCATTGACTGAAACAGAAAAGAAATGGCCAATTACAGAACGTCAATGTTTCACCCTAATAACCACAATTAGCACCCAGCCATTTTATAGTTTACACTGATCATAACACAGTAGAACATATCAAATCAGTGGGTGGACATACACCCAAACTACAATACTGGACTTAGTAGAATACCATTTGCAGATAAAAATAATCAGAAAATTACACTACTGATCAATTGCAGACAGAGTCTAGACATTTAGAGAATAGAAACAAAATAATGAGTACATCAATAAAATTGACAGCTATGGTGATGATGAAATAACATACAAAGATAGTACACACAAAGCATAACAAATGAATAAATTTGATACATTAACTAATCTGATCATGACAAATGAACAGTATTGAAGCGCAGGCCCACTACTGATAAGAAGGTTTTGCAACTAAGAGCATACTATTAAAGAGCATCAAGAGAAGGTAACTACCAGAAGATGAGAATGGATCTTGAAGGGTTAGGCAGTAATGTGTGGAGCTTACCATAACGGGTGGTATAATGTATCATTTGAACTATCCAAGCGGTAAAGGTAAACAATCTGAAAGAGTAAATAGGCAATTAGTACCACCTAAAGTTTTACAGGATGACATTCACAAGTCATATCATGACTCATTGGAAAGCTGTCACCAAGGGCTTCAAGGAACACTTGAATATATTAGGCAGAAATACTTTTGGTGGGACATGTATAGGGACATAGAGTAGTACATTAAATCATGTACATCATAGCAACAAGCCACACATATTTATCACTTTGCAAATGCTCCATTACGACCACTTCCAGTAGAAGGACCATCTAAGAGGCTCCATATCTATAATGTACACACCATACTACCTAATATATGGACGTGAATCATATCTGCCCCTAGATGTGGCCATAATACCCGAAGACCACACATACACATCTAAACTCCTCACAGAATATATGAGAGATCTAACAAAAGAAATTGAAAATTGCCAAAGAAATAACAACAGAAAACAACAGAGCTACACAAACCAGATACAAACAAAACCATAACAAAAACTCAAAAGAACCCATATTTGATTTAGAACAACAGGTATGGTTCTACTGAACAAAAACGACAGTGGGACTCTCCCCAAAATTGCATTGCAAATGGGTAGGGCCATATTATATAGTAGATGTAGGCACCAACTATACATACAAGCTTAGGCGAAGCAGTGACAACACACAAGTGCAATCACGAGTCCACGCAAACAAATTGAAATCATTTATAGACCCACAGGATAGGCCCAGAAAGACACCTCTAGAGCTAATAGAAACAGATGATCTTAACCCTGAGCAAATCGATTATGAGTTGGCCATGCCTCCGAGAAACGATTAGCAACAAACATATACTACACACCGCCAGATACAAGACTCAGTAGACACGCATACTGGCTAACAAACACAGAACAACCAAACACCAAACACAGCAGATGTCTGCACAGACCAACCCATACCGAATGCCAGTGGTAGACCATTACATACAAATATAAATACTGGTAGAAATAAGGCGCCAATAAATACAAATAAAAACACTAACAAACACACATAGATGTCAAGTAAGGAATCAAATGACTGCAACCCCACATCTAAAACATCAACAGGTAGTGAAGAAGGACAACACTTGGTATGTAGCTGAACACAGTTTGGCTACAAAACTCATTGATGGCACCAGCCACTTTAAGGTCAAATGGCAAGGTAACTTTCCAAATTTATTGAGGCCACAAGATAACATTTCAGAAGCCCTATTACGAGCACACTACACTAACAGAACACAAAAATGTAAGAAACGTAAGTGTCTACCTAAAAAAACTTCGACAACAGCAAAATATTATAATGCACCTGCCATCACAACAGTCTGCACATGCAAGAATAATACATACAATTAATCTATACCAAAACCACAATACAAAATGGAGACTATCGACAAAATTGTAGCTACCTCAATAATAAATGGAATCACACATTCCAAATGTAAACTCGAACACACAGAATGACTCCCCATTTGGAACCTAGGTGAAGATTCACTACGTAACTATTATGTACATCTGGATAGAGAGGCAAGAGAAGTGGCTGAACACAATAATAGACAATTGATACACCACCTATTATCAAGACGATTCTCATAACATATCATATAATCAACAGGAAACTTATAAATATGCTCAATTCAATGACTAAAATGGTTCATCACAGTATAGACATAAAAATGTTGAACAGTCAAATGATCAGATGAAAACAAACAAATACTGTGACTGTAAAGAGTGCTATACATTGTCAAATAGTCAAAATGGACACAAACAGAGGTCAAATGACAAAGGAAGTGAAGATTGTCATGGCAACACGTGCTACAATTCATTACAGAATAAATCCAATGATATTTGGTCAAAGGTTAAAATAACAAAAACACATGTTAATGTAATGTATGTTCTCAGGTGACTTGTGCAAAGGCACTAAATACGCATAGCAAAATGCTGAAATATCTTAATGCTTTGGCAAGCAGAGGTCAAGAGAAATTAACAAATAGGCAGGTTACATGGCTAGATCTAGAGTAATTACAGCAAATACACGAAGAATTTAATAGCCTCACCAGAACAATGGGCCAACACCAGAAAACCCTGCATTAGGAGATTTTCTGAAGAAGATATTACACTCAATAAATTAGGTTCATCTTGAAAGAAATCTACACATGCCCAAAGCAGACCATCTTTCATTGTTCAATGCTATTGCTAGATGATATATATGATATTGTAGAATAGTTTAATGAAAATCATGGTATCCGTTAATAGAAGTTAATATGTATTGCATAGTGTATAAGTTATATGTTTATTAGATCTGATAACAATCACATGCTGTTTATGTTCAGAGGAATACACAAATATTCACACATCTTGAAAAAGAAGAAAACCATATGGTAATGTATTTGATTAAAATGCATCTGATGTGTGCTCTTTACCTTTTATTTTGCAGGACAGGTAGCAAGCAAGAGACGATTGTAACATGAGGAGAGGATAGTATGCATATAATGTAATGAACAAGCCATGATAAACGCGAGTTTATTGTATCAAAGTGACTATTAATGAATCCAGTATATGGTCTAAAAGTGAAATCCTTAAGTATCCGGTGTAACCGTTTCTGTATCTTGGATCATGCAGGAAATGTGCATGGAGTTGGTATGCAAGCAAAGATTACTTGCATAATATCCTGGTATCTAGGATGACACTATCCGCTGATTGGGAAATATTGTGCAGGAAAGAGTTTCCTAGAAACCTGTAAACGATATCTTTTAATGTATTTGTCTGTTGATGTTACAAACTTGAAAGCAGATATCAGGTTCTTGCCTGGTGACATGATAATCTGACTGATTCATTCTCTCATAAAACCGTTTAAAAATGGGATGATGAATAAGTAATAAAAGATGAATGAATGTTAATGGATGAATGCATCACAGACAATGAATTGATATTATACGGGTGTATAAGCAAGCATGCACGAGTAATGAAGTTTGATGGAGAGATATTATGAGATAGCAACCGGGAATATCATATTATTGCATACTACTTAAAGGAGAACACAAGATGAGGTTTGAATAAAACACACAATTCTGTAGTTGAGCACAGATCGAAACCTCTGTATAAGACGTTTCTGGGACATTGGTATGTAAGGACTAATGAATTGTGAAAAGTGTCTCTATACATTTCTGCCAGCTAGTTCAAACTATGACGACATACGTTATACTCAAGAAGAGAAAGTTTTGCAAGCCAGCACATTTTAAGAAAAGGATAAAGAATATTCATACATCTAATTCTATTACAGAGAGTACACTCATACTTTTGAAAACGTTACACAGTGTAGAGTTATGTTATATCAAGCGGTATGATGTGGTCTGGGGTTCTCATTTAAAGTTCTAATTTGTTGAAAGATTGTTTCCTCTATTTCTAATTTAAATATGATGACAGATTCTGTTTGTGCTGAATTCATTGAAAATTACCTGATGTTAACGAGTTATAATGTTGTTTCAATGTTTTATCTTTTTACAGGATGCAGAGTATCCTAGGGGAAGCAGGGGATAATATGGTACTGAGGACCGGAGTTTCAGCACACGCGCAAAGACACACACAAGAACAAACAACTGACAGCACAATTTATAAGCAGACATATACCACATGCACACCGGGACACAGAATACACACAGCACACTCCAGGACAGAAATGGATATACACATGCCCATAGAGGAGCATACATAGGACACCAGGCTCACACTCACTGAACAGGCACATCACATGAATGAATAAATAAACAAGCCACACCAACAGATATACCCACGCGTGAACTGACATACATCAACAGTGACACACAGCGCCATTGACTTACACACACACACTACTATGGATTATATGCACCCTAGGCATATACGAAAGAGGATTGTCTAATGTAATGCGTCAATGATGTACTTGATCTATAAATATATACTGTGCAAACTGAATGTGTTGTCACGGATCAGGTGAAACGGTTTGTCATCGAGGTGTGCGACTATGGACTGGCACCACAGCTTTGGAATAGAACATGGGATGGCAGCCAGTCGGAGTTTGGCGTTGGGCAAGGTCACTTGTAGTTATGGATAGTCGGCTCCTCTCCATGACTTGAATATCAGATTGTGGCCAACTGTGCAAATGAATCAGTGACAGGGCCCCAGCGTAAGTTGTCTATTAATAAAGTATTACCGTAACTACAAAGATGTGTAGGTGTTATCTCACCAACCAGATGAAAGATCCCTATGAATAGGTAAACTAACGGTATTAGAAGATGACGACACCAGATGCACATCATGACATAAAACATTTGCCGTTTTCACACAAGTACAGACACACACGCATGCACGCATGTACATACATATACACACATACATAAATGCACGCATGCACACATGCACGTTAAGGTGGGCTACACCACACCACACTGCGCAACACCATGAATAGGCAAACTAACGGTATTAGAAGATGATGACACCAGATGCACAACATGACATAAAACATTCGCCATTTTCACACAAGTACAGACACACACGCATGCACGCATGTACATGCATATACACACATACATAAATGCACGTATGCACATGTGCACGTTAAGGTGGGCTACACCACACCAAACTGCACAACACCATGAATAGGCAAACTAGCGGTATTAGAAGATGATGACACCAGATGCACAACATGACATAAAACATTCGCATGCATGTACATACTACCGCCACTACTACCACTACTACTACTACTACTACTACTACTACTACTACTACTACTACTACTACTACTACTACTACTACTACTACTACTACTATTACTATTACTATCACTATTACTATTACTATTACTACTACAACTACTACCACTACTACTACTACTACTACTACTACTACTACTACTACTACTACTACTACTACTACTACTACTACTACCACTACTACTACTACTACTACTACTACTACTACTACTACTACTACTACTACTACTAATACTACTACTACTACTACTACTACTACTACTACTACTACTACTACTACTACTACTACTACTACTACTACCACCACTACTACTACCACCACTACTACTACTACTACTACTCCTACTACTACTACTACTACTACTACTACCACTACTACTACTACTACTACTTTTTTTTCTTTTTCTTTTTTTGAAAATTCGACGCTGACGCAGTCGGACAAACTTCATGGAGGAACTCATTTAAAAAGGCTTGCAAGCCCTCAGAAAAAAACTTGGTGAACTAGTAAGCCTGATTAATATTACACCAAAACAAAAGATAAATAATGAGCGTTAATACAATCTATAAATACATATGGCTTAAAAAAGTATATATACAAAACAATAGGCTGATAAAGATCCGATAGCAAAACAAAACTTAACAAAGGCATTACTATTCAACCCAGGTGTAGTAGTAGACCCGTGTGGCGAGTGCAACTATCCAACAAATGAAAAGTGCCACGTCAATCAATGACAAATAAGTCAATCATTGACGCCAGTGTGTTGATTCTTTAAAGATCAGCAGGCATAGTAGCATCTGGGTAGTATAATACATATAGTCGGCAGAAAAATTACAGAAAAATAAATGGCGCTCTTGTTTACATTTTCGAGTTACTTTATTGTAAGGTTTTGTAAATTACCATTCAATCCATGTGTGGTAGTAGGCCTGTGTGGCGAGTGCAACTATTCAACAAATGAAAAGTGACTCGTCAATCAATGACAAATAAGTCAATCATTGACGCCAGTCGACTGATTCTTTAAAGATCAACGGGCGTAGTAGCATTTGAGTAGCATAACATATATAGTCAGCAGGAAAATTAGAGAAAATAGATGGAAATAGATGGCGCTCTTGTTTACATTTTTGATTTACTTTGTTGTAATTTTTTGTAAATCACGCAGGAACAAATAACCCCATAAAAACCATGTGCAAGTTTCTAAAATTACCTGGGACGATTTTATAATTCAATGGCAACTTACTTTATCGATTGATTATTAAGTTACCCTAGTCTGTTTATTTGTTAACATGAATTATAAACATAACAATATCAAAGTGCAGACTAAAATGAATTACAGGACACAGATTAATTAAAAGACACAGATAAAGCAGCTGTAGTAATTAAATGATTTAAGCTAGTGCAGGCTCAGTTATTTTTACAGTTCCCAACTCTATTGAAACTATGTTTGTTTTGCACCATATGTCCTTGAATAATTTTTCTTTACCATGCTGCTTTATTCTAAAATATTCGCAAGGAATATGATTCAGCAGCAATGCACGAAATATTGCCTTTGTGGCTCTCTATTGTGATTGCCCATAGAAGGATTTTTCGTCTGTGCACACCGATGTTTCCAAATGGCCCAAACACCTATGGTTAGCATTGTTATTAAAATAGTCCTTTCAGACTTTATGATATTTACACCGCTTGATCCAAATTCTCTAAATAAGACCACATGCCTTTCTAGAACAATGGGCTTCGCTCCAAATTGTGTCAAGATTTGGCTGATAAAGTCCCAAAATTGTGACAATATTGGACATTCCGCAAATAAATGCTTGATTGTTTCCTCGTCTGTTTGACATAAGTAACACCTATCAGAAGTCGTAATCTTGCACTTGTATTTCAAGTGTCCCACCCATAGCCGTCGATATAGTAATCTCCACAATAAAACACGAGACATATTTGGTATGTATGGAAAATGTAAGATTTTCCATACATTTTTCCAACTGGATGGATTATACCTTGAGTCATCCCATCTCCTAATTGCTATGGGAGGTGTTACTTGTTTTCATCTCATAATGTGGTACCATTCCTTGGATCTCATCTTGCATTTTAACATCTCATCATCAAGAACTAATGCAGGTTGTGGAGTCAAACTATTATTATGTACATTTGGTAGATGAAACCATTCAATTGGTAGAGCATGTTTTATTTTATTTAGCAACCGCTGGACATCTATATGCCCCATATGTGTTTTTCTAGCTATTTCTTGCATTGAAATCCATCTACGTGTTTGAGGGTGTATCAATGTTGAATGCCCTATTTTGCAAAGGATGGTAGATAAAGTACTGCATTGTTATAACATATATTACTCTTGCCCCACTATTGCTGTTCTGGTACTTCCTTCCAGCGCGTAGGTGGAGGCATGTATCTGTCAAATATTTCTAACTCCTTAACTTGATCTTTAAACACATCTGGTATCATTTGGCTATTCGGAGGTGGCTTCTTTAAGGTAAAAACATGCTCCGCCAGAAATGGTTCTACAATTCTCTCCATGAGAGCTCATGAAACACATGCCCACGTCTCATCTGATGTAATAAGATCATTCAAAAATTTTAACCTTAAAGTAACACATTTCACTTTAATATCAATTAAATCAAGTCCTCCTTCTAACTTAGCATTATTGAGAACACGATGAAAAACTAAATGATTCTTTTCTTCCCATATGAATGACAATATCAACTCATTAACCTCATTTTCTACATGTTTTGGCATGTGTATAACAGATGCTGTATACCATAGCCTAGATAATACCAAGTTGTTGACAACAAACACTCTACCAAAAATTGAAAGACGACGACGCTTCCAATTTGCTAATATTCTCTTAAGCTTAGATACTCGTTCATTCCAATTGTGTGTTGTATTCGGTTTCCTGCTAAAAATAGATGCCTAAAATCTTAATGGTATTGTGGTGCTGGCGGTATCCCACAATCCCGGAGTTCGCGTTTCATGGCTGCCGGGCTAGCTGATTTCCACCGTTTCTACAAACGCCCGGCAGTCGTACCTTGGAACTTGAACAGCGCATATCTGCTGCTGGTTCCACGGGCCAATTCGAGACCACTGTTTGGTGAGTAACCTTTTATACATAGTTAACTTACTACAAATGGTGTCAGGAGTACTTTGGGCCTAAATTAAATTTAAAAACATTTTTTTTCTGATAACACTTCCACTAAATTGATGTGAGATTATTTTTATTACTTCCATTTATCAATTTGGCAAAAAGATTTTTCTGCTGTGGTGGGAAAACCACTGTCCTTAATTTTAGTTATGGATGCTATGCTATTTTAAAATCTGTAATGATGGCCCTTGTCCGGCAGCTGTTGATCTATCCATCTGTTTTATTATTAGCAGCTCATTCTTTCTGGACAGATTGACACCTATGGGAAATTTTTCTTTTCGAATTGTGGCAAATTCTAATTCTACCTTTAGCAGTTGAGCGTCAATGCCTGTGTGTTTTTTATGGTGTGTACATTTTTTAAGACTTCAGATTTTTAGATACAATTTTTAATTACATAACCATGTTTTTATAAACGGGGGAGAGTGTGGTGCTGGCGGTATCCCACAATCCCGGAGTTCGCATTTCGTGGCTTCCGGGCTAGCTGATTCAAGCCATTTCTACAGACGCCCGGCCTTCATACCTTGGAACTTTAACTGTGCATGTCTGTCTCTGGTTTCACGGGCCGATTCGAGACCTCTGTTGGGTGAGTAACCTTTTATACGTAGCTAAGTTACTACAGTATCATTAGACCAATTGATTTCAAGTGGCTGGTCATTCCGCTCTTTCCATGGCCCCAAAAAATAATCCTTTGGATTTTTCTTTATTGATTTTCAAACCAGATGCATTTTGGAACTTTTCTAGTACGTGGTTTAAAATTGCAAAATCATTGTTTGAATTAGCAAACACAGTTTTGTCATCAGCATATTGTGACAGCTTAAGTGGTCTTTCTATGCCACGAATACATATGCCTAGAAAGGTTTTATTTTGCCTCAATGCTATGCCAAGGGATTCCATCACAATAACAAATAATAATGGCGATAGGGAAACACCCCTGTCTAGCACCACGTTCTAAGACAATTTCTCTGGATGATTGATTGTTCACTAAATAGCTACTCTTGATATCCGTATATAAAATCTTAACCCAGTTAATAATGTTTGAGCCTAACCCAAACGATTGCAAAGAATTAGAAAGAAAATCCCATTCCACACGGTCAAATGCCTTTTTGTAGTCCAATGCAATCACAGCTGAAGGGATGCTATCCTTCTCACCCAATTGTATAAAGTCTCTTATTAACATGGTATTGGTTAAAATTGTTCTCCTAGGTACAGCACATGTCTGCTCTGTTCCAATGACTTCTCCTAAAACACTACCTAGTTTCATTGTTAGTGCTCTAGATATTATTTTGTAGTCCACACATAGTAGAGAAATTGGTCTGTAATTCTGAACTAGACGTCTGTCATTTCGTTTATATATTAGCCTTACGTATGCCCTAGCCATAGTTGGTGGTAAATGGCCTTTCTCAAAGATCTCAGTGGCTAATTCTTCCATTATTGGACCTACAAGGTGCCAACACGTTTGGTAAAATTCAACTGGAAGGCCATCACACCCCGTTGATTTTTCTAGTTTCATACCTTTAAGGGATTTAGTTAAATCTTCTAGTGTCAAGGGTTGATCACAAAATGCACTGCTTGTGTCTGCCACCTTTTTGTCTATATTTGCTAACAAATTCAATTGTGCATCTTCATCAACTCCCTCTGACTTGTACAATGATTCATAGTAATTGCATACAATAGTACTCATTTCATTGTTGGTAAATACGGTTGAACCATCTGGCATGTTTAATGAGCACATCACCTTATCTATTGCCCGTGCTTTTTCTAATGTATAAAAATATTGGGTTGGCTTTTCCCCTTCTGCGTGCATCTGGGCTCTTGCTCTAATTTTTGCACCCCCAAACTCTTATTGTTCTATATCTCTTATTTTACTTTTAATTTTAACTAGTAATTCATAATAATTATCTTCACCATTATTTACTTTAGCATTAATTTTCATCAGTGATCGATGAAGTGATTTCTTGCGTTTGCGTATTTTCTGTGCTTTTTTCATAGCATACTTTCGGGAAACATACTTTAAATCCAGTTTTACATCCTCCCACCATTGCAATGTGCTCTTATATGATGCTTTCCTATTAATCCAATGTTGCCAACAACTCTCTATATTATTCTTATAAAATTCTTCTCCCAACAATGTTGTGTTTAATTTCCAAAACCCAACCACTTTTGTTACCCAATCAGCATTGGAAAATGTTACACAAAGCATGTTATGATCTGAGAATGCGACCGGCTTAATATTAACATCTCTCCAGTACCCTGTCAACAAACTATTCACATACATTCTGTCGATCCTTGAACCCACGTTACCATCTGCCGAAAAACATGTAAGATCTTTACCATGAGGTTTTGATATTCTATAGGTGTCAACTAAATTTTCATTATCACATATTTCTTTTAAGAGTCTATGTGATGTATCAGTATAAGTTGAAGTTGCATTCCTGTCATTTTCTTTGTCTATGACACAATTAAAGTCACCACCCATTACTAAGTTTTCAGCAATGTTATCTAGTGCTGTTGTAGACATCTCATTAAAAAAATTACGACGTAGTTGATGAGATGCATGTGCATATATACACAGCAACGTGAAACGTGTTTGTTGTATATCTAGTATGACTCTCACCCAGCGATCATTTGCACCTGATACTGAAGAGATTATATTTACATAGGCTGAACAATGATGGAGTATAACAATTGCTACGCCTGCACTATTATCTTGAGATAGTGAATAGAATATTCTGGATCCAGAAACCTTTTCTAAATTATCATATGATCTGACTTCTGAATTTTTGTTTCCTGTATCAAAGCCATGTCAATCTGCAAATTTTTCAGAGTCTCTAGTAAGTGACGTTGCTTTATGTCACTATTTAAGCCTCTACAATTGAGTGTACAAATTAGCATAAAAAGTAATAACATGATGTGTACATTATTAAGCTAACTAGATTTTGGTTTTTTCGACCCTCTCTTAGACCATTTACCTATTTTACTCTGAAACTCTGTACTACTTAGTTCAAGTTTTTCCAAATGCTTATATTTTAATATATCTGAATCATGACGCAGATGCCTATATTTAACCCCATTTGCCATCACATATGGAACTACCACGTCTCCTGCCTCTGACCTGTACATGACCATTTCACCGGGTGATTTAGAACTTTGGATATATCGGAGTCAGCCACTGACATATTATCGTCTTCTTTATCACTTTCCTCTATTTCTGATTCAGAACTGTCTCCATCTTTCCATCTCTTTGTTCCACTCAATCAACCCGAGACATCAATTACTTTCTCTATATTATTCAAATCATCTAGATTGAGTCTACTCAGTGGAAGATCAAAGTTAATGTCAGTATCTTGCGACCTGAATTTTACTTGTCCTAAATTAAAACTTTCTTCCAGCGGGTATTGATCATCATCTTCAACTTGTGTGGAATTAACCTCTCTGACATCAGACTTGGATTGACTTGTTACTGGAGTAAGATTTAGCCCCTCATCTAGAACCTCTATTTCACCACCGGCCACTGCAAAGATTGGATTCTTTCTTTCTTCACCATGCTTCTCATTAACATGGATTTCAGCTACATTCTCAGCATTTATCGGTTCTATGATATGTTCTTTAGAAACATGCTCTTCATTAACATGGATTTCAGCTACAATATCAGCAACTACTGGTTCTATGGCATTTACTTTAGAAACAACTTGCTCTGCACTTTTATCAGCACCCTTTTTGACAGATTTATTTTGCGAGCATCGCCACTTTAAATGATCAGACGACCCACAAACTGGACATTTGTTTTTATTAGGGCAATCTGTTGCGAGATGTTCTGTGCTTAAGCAAATTCCGCACTCTTTGATTTGCCCCCTGTACCATAACGACCATCTACCATGACCTTACTTGGGAGAGGTTGTTCTACCTTTTCTAACCAAATTCTTCTGATGCCATTTTCTAAGGTTCAATCAAATGGATAAATTTCGTGTTCTACTCTTTCTACTTTGCAATCCTTGATCAATTCCTTTATAACCCGGTCATCTAGGATCTCTAACGAAACCTTCATCTTAACTAATAGACGATCATAATCTATTTCCTCCACATTACACACCTCACCCTTCACGACAAGGACGTCATCGAGCAACTTTTCCTTCACACGTTCATTAACCACGGTCACATTCCATACAGATTTCCAAACGTTAATGAGACCTTGAACGACCCGTGGCCCTGCCCCAACTACATCCATCAATCCATGATACACCTCAATTGCCGAAACACCTCAAGCCTGTGTTGTGATTTTAAGACTCAGGTTATGCCTATAAGAGGTTGCCATGGTGTTTTAATAAAAGAGGAAACCCATACTACTACAATATATGAAGGGAAATAATAAAAATATATGATACCAAGACGTCAGGGCAAGAGCTAAACACTAAATAAATAGTGTCCCCTTTTGAAACCGTGATGCCTACCAACAAATATAGGAATGGATAGTATGGTCGAATATTTGTTAGTTTGAACAACTTATTAAGTGGTTCACTAACACCTAACCGATTAACGTATCCTAACAGATATATGAATATATAGTACAGTCATATATTTGTTAGTCTGTTCGAGTTGACTGGGGACAGCCAACTGACTATAGAGATTTATGTAGTTAAAGAACCAGGCTTGCGCTTGCATATGACAAAGGAATAAAATCAGCTTACTCAAGCGATCTTGCCAAATATAATGGGTTAGCCAACGAACTATAGATATAGCATACTGGCACGGTGAGAAATGTATTGCATTGACCACAGTAAGAGGAGATCTGTAATGGTGGAAACCGCCAGCTAAGAGGGGTGCCTTTATAAAATGGAGACACAAAATCCGCTCCAACCAAGACAAGAATTTACAAATTAAAAATAAAGTTTGAAAGGAAATACGAATACGAAATATATGTATAAAATTTATCTACAAAATCGCGCTAGAAACTAGCAAACTCGGACAGCAATTGTAGAGCTAAATAAACATGTGTGTTTACTACTACTACTACTACTACTACTACTACTACTACTACTACTACTACTACTACTACTACTACTACTACTACTACTACTACTACTACTTTTTTTTTCTTTTTTTTGGGGAAAATCCGACGCTGACGCAGTCGGATACACTTCCCAGAGGAACTCCTTTAAAAAGGCTTGCAAACCCCCATAAAAAAATCGGTTGAAATAGCAGGCTTTATTAATAGAATAACAATACAAACCTAACATGTAAAAACAGTGCAAGCTAAATACTCTATTATCATATACCACAACCGTGGCATAACTACATAGAAAACATAATTAATAAAGAGCTGATAACATAACATAATTCAACCAAGACATTGCTATTTGCACACTGTGTAGTAATGGGCCCAAATGGCGAGCATAGCTAACCAACAAGTGGTAAAGCCACTCATCAATAATTAGTAGTAAGCTACTGCTAATCATTGATGCCATTGAGCCGATTCATTACCGGCAGGCTAAGTAGATCATATGTAGTTTAACGTAGCACACCATATAGTAGTAGGGCCAAATGGCGAGTGCAGCTCGCCAACAAGTGGCGAGGTGACTCGTCAATAAGTAACAAAAAGTCACTCATTGACGCCAGTTAGCCGATTATTAAATACCCAACGGACGTAGTAGCCTTTATATAATATAATGCACAAAGCAAACGTATACAAACTATGACTATTTAGATGGCGCTTTGGGTTCACATTCTAAATTTACTTCATTGTAAGTTTTTGCAAATTACCCTGGAACAAATACACCTACTGTAAACATTTACAACAGGAGGCTAATTGTAAGATATCACACTCTGTTAACTTGAAAATTGGATGACCTCCAGAATATTGACATAATGCTCATTTGATATTTAAATATACTGATTCCCAAGGTTTGGATATTCGTCAAGATTAGAGTCTACTAAGGCATTACAACTTTAAAATAAAGGCAATTACATTAAATTAAAATAGCATTTATCAATATACAGCAAGCATCGAGTGTGCTAGCTTATACACGTTCCGCTTCTGATATTTTTAGATATCCATATTCAATTGATACTAGGCCAGTTTTGCACCATACATCTTTAAATCTACTTTCTCTCCCATGTTCTACTAGCCTGTAAAATTAAAAATGAATGCAGTTTATTAACAATGATTGACATATAGCTAGTATGGCTCTTTGATGATTGTTGCCGGTTTTATCTCTGACCTCTGAACACCGATGCTTCCAGATGGCCCACACTCCTACAGATAGCAGGGTTGTTAACAATTCTTTCTTGCTATTAATGTTTCGGCCGATAGTTGAGCAATCGTTGAACACAATTGTTACAGCCACTAAATTCACATATTTTGTTCCAAATTTAGCAAGGAGCATATTGATATATACCCAAAAGCCTGTAGTTATGCGACACTGAGTAAATAGATGGTCTATCATTTCCTACTCAGTATTACATAATAAGCACTGGTTTGTACTTGTTATTTCACACATATAAGTAAGATGGCTGACCCATAGCCTTCGATGGAGGAATCGCCATGCCAGGTCCCGTGCATTTCCTGGTAGACAAGGTAGATATATTGCTTTCCAGGCTTTTTTACAGTTCTTTGGTGCGCATCCTAAATTGTTCCAATGCCTAGCCAAAATAGGAGTCTGTCTCCGACTTTGCATTAGAATTCTATACCAGTCTCTAGATGCCATGTTGTATTTTCTATGTTCTGACATAAATACTAATATTGGTTGCAACATATCAATATTGCCATGTACTTTCGGCAATTTGAACCATACAGCAGGTATTGCAATGCTTATTCTAACAAATAAGCGCTGAGCATCGATATATGTCATTGATGTTATTCTTGCTACACCTTGCATCACAATCCATTTACGAGATTTCGGATTTACCAAGTCGCGTAAATATTGAATACCATTTTTGACCATAGAGGGCAAATATAATACATCATCATTATCGTTGCCCCAAGGACGTTGCTCTAGGCATATTCCCAACAATTGGGTTGTGGCATTGATCATGTAAATCTGTGTAAGGCTCCGAGCTGTTCTTTATATACATTTGGTATCTTTTGATGATTAGGTGGCAGTTTATTGCACATAAATAAACATTCTACTGGAAATGGGTCTACGTACCTTTGGAGAAGTGCCGTTGAAACACTTGACCAATATGAGTTTGAAGTGAGTAAATTATTCAAGAATTTCAATTTTAAAGAAGCACACTTTGCTGACACATTAACCAAATCCTGGCCTCCGGCATGCTTTTCGTTGGTGAGGATTGAATGTGATTCTAAATGGGCTTTGTCCTCCCATAAGAAGGACAAAAGTAACGTGTTGATCTTCGACTCTACTGATTTGGGCACATTAACTACAGAAGCGGTATACCACAGTCCAGATAAAATTAAATTATTAAGGACAAATGTTCTGCCAAAGATAGTTAGGTGACGTCGGTTCCAATTTAGTAATGCACACTTTAGCTTGGATAGCCTTTCTTCACAGTTTAGTAATACATATTGTTCTCTACTAAAGTGAATACCCAACATTTGTATGACATCATTTGACCAGTTAATATCCATAACATTGCCAGTTCTGCCCTTCCAATCACCCAAAAATAAGCCCTTAGATTTGTCTTTATTGATTTAAGGCCTGATTCCTTTTGAAAATTTGTTAATACTCCATTTAAAATTCTAAAATCCATATTTTTACCGGCAAACACAGTCGTATCATTTGTATATTGAGAAACCTTTAGTGGCCTTTCTACGCCACGTATACATATTCCTTGAACGTCATTGCGTTGCCTCAATGTGGCCCTCCAACGATTCCATAGCTATGTACCCTGTTTGACACCTCATTCCAACACTACAGGTTTGGATAGCTGATTGTTTACTAAATAGCAACTTGTTATATCAGTATATAAAATATTTACCCATTTAATAAATCTTGAACCAAAGCCAGTATGGTCTAAAGACTTAAACAAGAAATGCCATTCAAGTCTGTCAAACGCCTTCTCGTTATCAAGTGCTATTATTGCTGCTGGGGTGCAATATTTTTCAACTAATTGAATAAGGTCATGTGTAAGCAGTGTTGTTTAATATTGATCATCCTGGCACAGAGCAGGTTTGATCATCAACTATAACTTCGCCTAGGACTGCGCCAAGTTTTAATGTTAGTGCCCCAGTAATAATCTTATAATCTACACAGTGTAGAGAGATTGGTCTACAATTCTGTATTTTATTTCTGTCACCCTCTTGTATATAAACCGAACATATGCTTGGGCCATCGATGGAGCGAGATGCCCTTGCTTATAAATGCTGGTTGCTATTTCTTCTAATACTAGCCCAAATATGTGCCAGAATGTTTGATAAAATTCAACTGGAAGCCTGTCACATTCAGGAGACTTTTCTAACTTCATACCCTTGATGGATTTTGTCAAATCATCAATTGCTATTGATTGGTCACAGCTTTCGCGACATGAATCTGGAAGTCTTTTCGTTATATTAGCGAAAACAGCTACAGTTGCAGTTTCATCACATCCCTCAGATTTATACAATGATTTGTAAAATTCGGATACTGTTTCCATCATTTCTGCATTTGAACACACAGATACTCCATCATTAGTCTTCAGTGAGCGCATTTATTTCTCTATGCCTCTTGCTTTTTCCAAGTTACAAAAGTAACGTGTGGCTTTTTGCCCTTGGTGTGCACTTGTGCTCTTGACCTTATTTTGGTGCCATCAAACTGATATTGCTCTATTTCAGTTAGTCTACCTTTTAATTTAACTAATAGTTCATGATAATTATATTCCCCATCATTAATTTTCTTATTAATTTTACACAACGACCTCTGAAGCGCCTTTTTATGCTTTCGTATTTATCATGCTTTCCTGATGGAATACTGCCTTGAAATATGTTTCAGGTCTGATTTAGCATCTTCCCACAAGTCTGTTATACATTCATACGAACCTCTTCTTTCACCCCAATGCCTCCAACAACTTTCCACACATTTCCGATAGCAACTATCTCGTGGCAATGCTACATTAAGTTTCCAAAATCCATCTCCTCGTTTGACCCAGTCAGCATTGTCTAATGTGATGGAAAACATATTGTGATCAGAGAAGGTTACTGGTTTTATGTTAGTTTTACACATGTAACCTTTCAGTGATCATTCTACATAGATCTTGTCTAACCTTGAAGCTAACCTTCCATCGGTAGAAAACCAAGTAAATTCTCAGCCTTCTGGATTTTCAATCCGATAAGTGTCTACCAAGCTTTTATTTTCACAAATGTGTTACAAAATATTATGCGATGTGTCATTAAAATTAGACCTAGAGTTTCTGTCTTTAGCTTCATCTAATTTGCAATTAAAGTCACCGCCCATAATTAGGTTTTCAGGCGTTCTGTCTTGAATTATTGTGGAAACATCATTTAGAAATTCACGGCGCAAATGATGAAAGGAAGGTGCATAAAGGCACATCAAATTTAAACTTGTGTTTAGTACATCAATTAATACAGAAATCCATCGTCCATTTATATCTGATGACGACGATAAAAAATTTGGCCTTTGATATAACTTAGCTGATAGATACACTTCATTTTTTTAAATTTTGGTCTCTTGTAGAAAAGCAATATCAATTCTCTCATTTGCTAATTCTTAAAGCAACTGACGCTTCTTGAATTCGGTATTTAATCCTTTGCAATTGATGGTGCAGATAATCATAATTTGTAAAATGATGTTTACAACCACCATCATTAGATTGACTTGATTTGTTTTTTTAACTCGTTTCTTAGACCATTTATCTAATTTTCCTACGAATTCAATGTTTCCTAGTTCTACCACAGACACATATTTTCATATTTGGAAATATCAGAATCATGGCACTAGATGATATTTCACGCCTTTCGCTGTTGCAAATGGCACTAACACTTCCCCCTCTTCTGATTGGTACATTACCATTTCATCTTTCATCTGTGAACTCTGTGTTTGAATGGACACATCTGATTCTGCAACTGACATTGTATCATCATCCATATCATTTACTTCAATCTCAGATTCTGAGCTATTATCTTATGTATGACACTTATTGCTACTTAAGTTACATTTGGCAGGAGCGTCATTTACCATATCATCAAGCTGACTTAAATCAAGTGAGCTTAGTGGAAAATCGACTGAACTTTCCGTCTTCTGTAAGATCATCATGTTTCTGCATGTCTTTTACAGCCACGTTTTACTCCACTGCATTTTTATTATTTTCTTGACTTAAGGTTATACCCTCCCCTAATACTTGAATTTCAACAACTGCAGTTACTTTAACAGGATTTGTTGATATGTTTGTGTCATTTTCTGTGACCCACAACAACAGCTCCCGTAGCCATTGCTTCAGAAGCATTTGACTCAGTTGCATCCTTTAATGGGCGATTATCTCCTGATACGGAGGGCTTGTTTTGATTTTTTGGACAGCACCATTTAAAATGGTCAACTAGACCACAGAGCAAACATTTGATTCGATTGGAACAAGCTGTTGCCAAATGGTCAGTACTTCGGCAGATCCGGCATTCTTTAATTTGCCCTCTATACCATGAGGGCAGGAGAAAGCTGCCATCGAGCATCAATCTGCTTGTTAAAGGGCGATCCAGATGCGTCTTACACCGGGTTTTTTAGCATTCTATCAAAGGAATACGTTTCCTGTTCAATCTTTTGCACTTTGCCATACTTCTTGAGTTCATTCATGATTCTGTCATCTGGAATTTCTAGTGGAACTTTCATTTTTACTAGCAACCTATCTGACTCGATTTCCTCCATGTTACAAACGTCGCCTTTTACAATAAGAACATCTTCTAGAAGAAGCGTTCTCCTTGACACCCTCATTTGACACTGTTACATTCCATACAGTTTTAGTAACATTGATAAGCCCCTGCAAAGCAGCAGATCCTGCACCAACGACGTCCTTTAACCCATGATACACGTCGATAGCCATGACACCCCACCTCTTAGTTGTTATTTTAAGGCTTAGGGTACGCTTATGGTGTTTTATAAAAAGTGGAAACCCATACTACTGCAATATATAATACAAATATATATAACACCAAGATGTCGGGGAAAGAGCTAAACACTAAATAAATAGTGTCCCCTTTTAAAACCCTGATGTCTACCAACAAATATACGAACAGAGAGTACAGTCGTATATGTGTTAGTTTGAACCACTTATTAATTGGTTTACTAACACCTAACCGATTACAATATACTAACAGATATATGAATAGATAGTACAGTCATGTATTTGTTAGTCTGTTCGAGTTGACCGAGAACAGCCAACTCACTACAGTGATTTATATAATTAAAGAACTATGCTTGCACTTACAAATGACAAAGGAATACAATCAACTCACTCAAGCGATCTTGCCAAATATAATGCGCTAGCCAACGAACTATAGAAATAGCATACTGGTGCTGGGAGAAATGTATTGCATTGGCCACGTTAAGAGGAGCCCTATTAAATGGCTGAATCCGCCAGCTAAGAGGAGTGCCTTTAGAAAATGGATACACCAAATCCGCTCCAACCAAGGCAAGAATTCACAAATTGAACATAAAGTTTGAAAGGAAATACTAATGCGAAATATATGTATAACACTTATCTACAAAATCGCGCTAGAAACTTGCAAATTCGGGAAGCAATTGCAGAGCTAAATAACTGTGTGTATTCACTTCAACTACTACTATTACTACTACTACTACTACTACTACTACTACTACTACTACTACTACTACTACTACTACTACTACTACTACTACTACTACTACTACTACTACTACTACTACTACTACTACTACTACTACCACTACTACTACTACTACTATTACTACTAGTAGTAGTAGTACTACTACTACCACTACTACTACTACTACTACTACTACTTCTTTTTTTTTTAAACCGACGCTGACGCAGTCGGACAAACTTCATGAAGAAAGGCTTGCAACCCGCATAAAAAAAACTGGTGAACTAGTAAGCCTAATTAATATTACACAAAAACAAAAGATAAATAACATATCTAACTAACGAGCATTAATACAATCTATAAATACCGCTTAAATGGTATAGATAAAAAACAATAAGCTGAAAAAGATCTGATAGTAAAACAAAACTTAACAGAGGCATTACTATTCAATCCAGGTGTGGTAGTAGGCCCGTGTGGCGAGTGCAACTATCCAACAAATGAAAAGTAACTCGTCAAGCAATGACAAATAAGTCAATCATTGCCGCCAGTAGGCTGATTCTGCAAAGAGCAGCGGGCGTAGTAACATTTGGGTAGTATAACACATATGGTCGGCAGGAAAATTACTGAACGATAGATGGAAATAGATGGTGCGCTTGTTTACATTTTAGATTTACTTTGTTGTAAGTTTTTATAAATTACCCAGGAAGAAATAACCGTATAAAACCCTGTGCAAGTTTCTAAAATTACCCGGGACTGTTTTATGATTCAATGGCAACTTACTTTATTGATTGATTCTTAAATTACAACAGCCATATTTGGTATGTGTGGAGAATGTAAGATGTTCCATACATATTTCCAACTGGATGGTGTATAGCTTGAGTCATCCCATCTCCGAATTGCTATGGGAGGTGTTACTTGTTTTCGTCTCATATGTGGTACCATTCCTTGGATCTCATTTCATATTTTATCTCATCATCAAGAACTAATGCAGGTTGCGGAGTCAAACTATTATGATTTACATTTGGCAGACGAAACCATTCAATTGGTTTTATTTTATTTAGCATCCGTGAGACATCTATATGCCTCATATGTGTTTTTCTAGCTACTTCTTGCATTGAAATCCATCTACGTGTTTGAGGGTGTATCATATCACACAAATGCTGAATGCAATATTTTGCAAAGACCGGTAGATAAAGTACTGCATTGTTATAACATATATTACTATTGCCCCACAATTGCTGTTCTAGTACTTCCTTCCAGCACGTAGGTGGGGGCATGTATCTGTCAAATATTTCTAACTGGTTAACTTGATCTTTAACCACATCTGGCATCATTTGGCTATTCGGAGGTGGCTTCTTTGAGGTAAAAACACACTCCGCCAGAAATGGTTCCACAATTCTCTCCACGAGAGCTCGTGAAACGCAAGCCCACGTCACATCTGTTGTAATAAGAGCATTCAAAATTTGTAACCTTAAAGAAACACATTTCACTTTAATATCAATTAAATCAAGTCCCCGTTCTAACTTAGCCTTATTGAGAACACGATGGGAAACTAAATGATTCTTTTCTTCCGATATGAATAACAATATCAACTCATTATACTCCCTTTCTACATGTTTTGGCATGTGTACAACAGATGCTGTATACCATAGCCCAGATAATACCAGGTTGTTGACAACAAACACTCTACCAACAATTGAAAGATGACGATGCTTCCAATTTGCTAACATTCTCTTAAGCTTAGATACTCGTTTATTTCCATGTTTGTGTTGTATTCGGTTTCCTGCTAAAATAGATGCCTAAGACCTTAATGGTATCATTAGACCAATTGATTTCAAGTGGCTGGTCATTCCGCTCTTTCCATGGCCCCCAAAATAATCCTTTGCATTTTCCGTTATTGATTTTCAAACCAGACACATTTTGGAACTTTTCTATTACTTGGTTTAAAATTGAAAAATCATTGTTTGAACTAGTAAACACAGTTGTGTCATCAGCATATTGTGACAGCTTAAGTGGTCTTTCTGTAACAGGCAGTCTTGTATATATTTTGTATTTTATCTTATGTTACAAAACACGGGTAGGGTTTTCTCAATATATGTCTATAGTTTTAACATGTTATTTTATTCCAGCAGACTGCGCTTCCTTTGTTCTTTTAGCTGTACTTTGTATTACATATGCCCATAATTATGCCCATACACATGCCAATTTATTGACGACTGATAACTTTAAGTTCCTAGCGACATGGCTTGGAATTGCGGTACTGAGTTTTACTCCGTTACTAGCCAAGCGCACAACTAACAAAGTCACCGATAACATTGTACGATTCTATTTTGCACTGCAAAGACACATTTTCACGGACGAAACGATTTGCATTTTACAGGTCAGTTTAACCATTTTATATTTGTATATGCTTAGGATTTAAGTATTTTATTTGTAGGGCCTACACATTATGCCAAACTACTTATTTTTAATAATAGATTTGTTAGAACTTTTGCTAGTTTTGAAATAGTAATGAATGAATTATGGCCAGACGAATGTCCGACATATTTTTGGATAGATATATAGATAGACAGATAGATGACAAAAGATAAATCTGTAGGTAGAACCACGAATTGTATTTATGATTTAATAATATTTCCCTGCAACTGTTAGCTACTTGTATCCATGGCAATATGTGTTCAACCGTTTTACTGTCAACCGTTTTACTGCTGATCGATACCTTATAAATATGTTCGTTCTCAAGGGAAGTCATTGTCTGCCTTGATAACCAAGTTGATGTCGCTGTTGTTAATAGCAACAGTTTCATCGCCATGGTTACCAAAACAAGCAATGACGTCCATGTTATATATAAATATGTGAAATAAGAATTTAAAGACTCAGCAGCCAAATGGTTAATTTTCAGTCGTGCTATGTTCTACCATAGTTCTTACTTTGTTTTTAGATGTTTGATCTGATCACCAAGCATATTGTACGACGCATTACACCCCAATATAACCCACCGGGTATGCATCCATAATTATAAATTTCTTGTCACACATACTCGCTTACGCACACACATACATGCATGCACACATACACGCAATCAAACACGCACATACACATATGTGTACACACTTTTGCATACAACACACGTACATCTGCACGCCCCCAATCCCGCGTAGGCATGCACATATGCACATACACACCCCTGCACATGTACGCCTGTCCGCATGCACACATTCACTCATACACACCCCTGCGCATGCATGCCTGCCCGCACGCACTTTTGCACGCACGCACGAATGTGCATACAAGATACAATATGAGTTTATTAACTGTTTGTACATTATTATGTTTATGTTATTAGATGATTTATGAATGTATTGATTTATATTGTATTCATAGGGTGTCTTCACTTCGCTATATGAATTGTCTTAAATTCTTCTTGATCACGTGTCACACCTGTCTGTCATCGATCGAGCAATACAACACGACCTCTACCCCGTAATCTGCTTTGGTGTTATTTGGGAGAACCCTGCCAATGCAAATCCGGTTACATTTCTATGCCACGAATACATATGTCTTGAAAGGTATTATTTTGACTCAATGGTATGCCAAGGGATTCAATCACAAGAACAAATAATAATGGTGATAGGGAACACCCCTGTCTAACACCACGATCTAAGACAATTTCTCTGGATAATTGATTGTTCACTAAATAGCTACTCTTGATAACCGTTTAATAAAGTTTGAGCCCAACCCCAACGATTGCAAAGATTTAAAAAGAAAATCCCATTCTACATGGTCAAATGCCTTTTCGTTGTCCAATGCAATCACAGCTGACGGGATGTTATCCTTCTCAACCAATTGTATGCGGTCTCTTATTAGCATGGTAGTGGTTAAAATTGTTCTCCAAGGTACAGCACATGTCTGCTCTGTTCCAATAATTTCTCCTAAAACACTATCAAGTTTCAATGTTAGTGCTCTGGATAATATTTTGTATTCTAGACATAGTAAAGAAATTGGTCTGTAATTCTGAATTAGACGTCTGTCATCTCGTTTATATATTAGGCTTAGGTATGCGCTAGCCATAGTTGGTGGTAAATGGCCTTTCTAAAAAATTTCAGTGACTAACTCTTCCATTATTGGACCTCCAAAATACCAAAATGTTTGGTAAAATTCAACTGGAAGGGCATGACACCCCGGTGATTTTTCTTGTTTCATACCGTTAAGGAATTTAGTTAAATCTTCTAGTTTTAAGGGTGGATCACAGAATTCACTGCCTGTGCCTGACACCTTTTTGTCTATATTTGCTAGCAAATCCAATTTTGCATCTTCATCAACTCCCTCTGACTTGTACAAATGACTCAAAGTAATTGCATACAATAGGACTCATTTCATTGTAGGCAAAGACGGTTGAACCCCCCGGAATGTGTAATGAGCACATCACCTTATCTATTGCCCATGCTTTTTCTAATGTGCAAAAATATTGGGTTGGCTTTTCCCCTTCTGCGTGCATCTGGGCTCTTGCTCTAATTTGTGCACCCTCAAACTCACATTGTTCTATATCTCTTATTTTACTTTTAATCTTAACCAGTAATTCATAATAATTATCTTCACCATTATTTACTTTAGCATTAATTTTCATGTGATCGATGAGGTATTTTCTTACGTTTGCGTATTTCCTGTGCTTTTCTAATAGCATACTGTTGGGAAACATACTTTAAATCCAGTTTTACATCCTCCCACCATTGGAATGTGCTCTTATATGATGCTTTTCCATTAATCCAAAGCTGTCAAAAACTATATTATTCTTATAAAGTTCTTCTCCCAACAGTGTTGTGTTTAATTTCCAAAACCCAACCCCTTTTGTTACCCAATCAGCATTGGCAAAGGTTACACAAACCATATTGTGATCTGAGAATGCCACTGGCTTAATATTATCATTTCTCCAGTACCCTGTGAACAAACTATTCACATGAATGCTGCCGATCCTTGAACCAACTTTACCACCTGCCGAAAAACGTGTTAGATCTTTACAGTGAGGTTTTGATATTCTATAGGTGTCAACTAAATTTTCATTATCATATATTTGTTTTAAGAGTCTATGTGATGTATCAGTATAAGTTGGAGTTGCATTCCTGTCATTTTCTTTGTCTACGACACAATTAAAGTCACTACCCATTACTAAGTTCTCAGTGATGCTATCTATTGCTGTTGTAGACATTTCATTACAAAAATTACGACGTAGTTGATGAGATGCAGGTGCATATATACACAGCAACGAGAAACGTGTTTGTTGTATATCTACTGTGACTCTCACCCAGCGACCATTTGCATCTGATACTGAAAAGGTTAAATTTACATAGGCTGAACAACGAGGGAGTATATGAATTGCTACGCCAGCACTATTATCTTGAGATAATGAATAGAATATTCTGGATCCAGAAATCTTTTCTAACTTCTCGTAAGATTCTGACTTCTGAATTTTAGTTTCGTGTATCAAAGCAATGTCAATCTGCTCATTTTTAGAGTCTCTACTAAGTGACGCTGCTTTATGTCACTATTTAAGCCTCTACAATTGAGTGTACAAATTAGCATAAAAAGTAATATGCCATTATTAAGCTAACTAGATTTTGTTTTTTTCGACCCTCGCTTGGACCATTTACCTATTTTACTCTCAAACGCTGTACTACTTCGTTCAACTTTTTCCAAATGCTTATATTTTAATATATCTGAATCAGGACGCAGATGCCTATATTTAACCCCTTTTGCCATCACATAAGGAACTACCACCTCTCCTGCCTCTGACCTGTACATGACCATTCAACCGGGTGATTTATAACCCTGTGTTTGAATGGATATTTCGGATTCAGCCACGGACATATTATCATCATCTATATCACTTTCCTCTATTTCTGATTCAGAACTCTCTCCATCTTTCTGTCGCTTTGTTCCACTCAATCGATCTGAGACACCGATTACTTTCTCTATAACATTTAAATTGTCTAGATTGAGTGTACTCAGTGGAAAATCTAAGTTTGTTTCAGTATCTTGCGACCTGAAGTTTACTTGTCCTAAATTAAAACTCTCTTCCAGAGGGGATTGATCATCTTCTTCAACTTGTGTGGAATTAACCTCTGACATCAGACTTGGATTGACTTGATACTGGAGTAAGACGTAGCCCATTATCTAGAACCTATATTTCATCACCTGCATCTACAGTGATTGGATTCTTAGATTTTCACCATGCTTCTCATTAACATGGACTTCAGCTACATTCTCAGCAACTACTGGTTCTATGACATTTTCTTTAGCAACGTGCTTCTCATTAACATGAATTTAAGCTACAATCTCTGCAACCAACGGCTCTATGACATTTTCTTTAGAGACAACTTGCTCTGCACTTTTATCAGCCCCCTTTTTGACAGATTTGTTCTGCGGGCATCGCCACTTAAAATGATCCGATGGTCCACAAACTAGACATTTGTTTTTGTTAGGGCAATCTGTTGCATGATGTTATGTGCTTAAGCGGATTCTACACTCTTTGATTTGCCCCCTGTACCATAATGACAAGATAAATCGACCATCTACTGTGACCTTAGTTGGGAGAGGTTGTTCTACCTTTTCGAACTAAATTCTTCTGATGCCATTTTCTAAGGTTCGATAAAATGGATCGGTCTCATGTTTTACTTTGTCCACTTTGCCATACTTGATCAATTCATTGATAACCCATTCATCTGGGATCGCCAACGGAACCTTCACCTTAACTAATAGGCGATAAGAATCTACTTCCTCCTTCATGACAAGGACATCGTCGAGCAACTTTTCCTTCACACTTTCATTAACCACGGTGACATTCCATACAGATTTGGAAACGTTAATGAGACCTTGAAGCCCCGTGGGCCTGCCCCAACTACTACAATAGAGAAAGAGGGATAATACAAATATTTAATACCAAGACGTCAGGGAAAGATCTAAGCACTAAATAAATAGTGTCCCCATTTGAAACCCTGACGCCTACCAACAAATATACGAATAGATAGTATAGTCGTATATATGTTAGTTTGAATCACTTATTAAGTGGTTCACCAACACCTAACTGATTAAAGTATACTAACAGATATATGAATAGATAGTACAGTCATATATTTGTTAGTCTGTTCGAGTTGATCGCGGACAGCCAACTGACTAAAAGATTTATATAATTAAAGAACAAGGCTTGGGCTTACAAATGACACAGGAATTAAATCTACTCACTCAAGCGATCTTGCCAAATATAATACGTTCGTCAACGAGCTATAGAAATAGCATGCTGGCGTGGGGAGAAATGTATGGCATTGACCACAGCAAGAGGAGACCTATTAAATGGCGGAGGCCGCCAGCTAAGAGTAGTGCCTTTAGAAAATGGAAACACAAAATCCGCTCCAACCAAGCCAAGAATTTACAAATTACTACTACTACTACTACTACTACTACTACTACTACTACTACTCCTACTCCTACTCCTACTCCTACTACTACCACTACTACTACTGCCCCTACTCCACTACTACTACTACTACTACTACTACTACTACTACTACTACTACTACTACTACTACTACTCCTACTCCTACTCCTACTACTACCACTACTACTACTGCCCCTACTCCACTACTACTACTACTACTACTACTACTACTACTACTACTACTACTACTACTACTACTACTACTACTCCTACTACTACCACTACTACTACTACTGCCCCATCTCCACTACTACTAATACTACTACTACTACTACTACTACTACTACTACTACTACTACTACTACTACTTCTCTTTAAATTATTTTATAATTATTATTATATTATAGTATTATTTCACTTTTCTTATAATGTATTCGAACGTATGCCTGATACATGGAAGGTGGAAGTTTGCCAATTTCCAAAATATCATGTACGACCTGCAGCAATGATGGGTCTAGTATACTCCAGAATGTACTATAAAATTCGGTTGTAATGCCATCCCATCCAAGAGGTTTGCCTGTTTTCACACCATGTAAGGATTCAGTTAAATCTGTTAATGGTAAACATTGATCACACATTATATGGCATGAATCAGGCTAAGTTTTCTTGATGTTAACTAAACATTTGCCGCTGCTGCAACATCATACCCTACGGACGAATGGAGACATTGATAAAACTGATGAACAGCTCTTGTTATATCAGTTGTTGAATTACACCATCATTTGATTTTACACATCTAATAATTTTTCCTATCCTTTTCCAAACTGCAGAAAAAGTGTGTGGGGTTTTCACCCTCAGACTGCATCTGAGCTCGTGACCGAATTTTGGCACCTTCAAACATATACTTATCTAACTTATTTATTTTGTTCTTTGTTTGAATTAAAAGGTCGCTATAATCTTCTTCTCCATTATTTACTTTATTGGAGGTTCGCAATAAAAGTTTATCTAAGGCTTTCCCGTGCCGTTGTCTATCCCGTGCTAATTTATTAGCTTACTGCCATTAAGTATGAGCCAAATTATGATTACCCTCCTCCCACCATTGAATCATATTTTCATATGGGTCCTTTTTCCTGAGCCAATAATGCCAAAAGTGTTTGATACGCTGATAATATTTAACATCATGAAGGAGTGAACTATTAAATTTCCAATATCCATTCCCTTGCTTAATCAAGTCAGCATTATCTAAGGTAATACACAGCATGTTGTGATCCGAGAATGCTACAGATACAGTTTTTTCCTGAGTTAGTTTGCCTTTAAATGACTCCTGCAAATAAATCCTATCTATGCTTGACGCAACATCCTCATCATGTGGATACCACGTGAACTGTTTTCCATCAGGATTCAACAGACGATAACTGTCGAATAACATAGCTGGTTCAACTCCTTTGTGGGATGTGTCAACATAAACAGCTGAAGACTGTCTATCTTTATTTACATCTAAAATACAGTTAAAATCTCCTCCTAGTACTACATTTTCCCGTCCCTTCATGTATAATAGTCAATAATTCTTTTAGAAAAGTATGTCGAGGACCATGTAAAGTTGGTGCATAAATACACATAATATTTAAAACTGAGTTAGAAATATTTACTGATATTTTCACCCAACGCCCATTTGTATCAGTTGATGATAATACGACATTAGCATATTTAAGTCACCTGGGGAGAATAACAATAGCAACACCTTCACTATTGTCTGATGATAACGAAACGTACAATTCGCCTTTGATGAACTGTTTAAATGAATTATATACTTCAGGATTGTGAATTTTAGTTTCCTGAAGTAATGCTATGTCTGTCTTTTGCTTTTCACGTTCTTCCAACAAAGACCTTTGCTTTAATTATGTATTCGAACCCCTGCAATTTCAGTTGCTAATAATCATAATAAATAGGGTAATATACAACACCCCTACGATGGCAACTCTAATTGGATTTTGTTTTTTTACTGCCATTATCTCGTTGTTTACCCCATTTACACAGCTTACTGTTAAAATCATGATTATTCAGCTGAACAATTTCCAAATGTAGGTAATTGGAAGCATCAGCATCGCACCTTAAATGTCCATAGTGTGCCCCTTTCGTTGTTATATAGGGCACGAGCGTTTCACCATCATCTGAACGATACATGACCATTTCATTGGTCGCATGTGATCAGAATCGCACCTTAAATGTCCATAGTGTACCCCTTTCGTTGTTATATAGGGCACGAGCGTTTCACCATCATCTGAACGATACATGAACATTTCATTGGTCGCATGTGAAGTGACAGAGTATTCTGACCCAGCCAATGCCATATTGTCATCCTCAATATCCTCTTCCTCCACATCAATCTCAGATTCAGAATCAATTTGGTGACGTTTGATTCCTCCAGCGCCATTAGTAATATGGGTATCCATCATTGAAATACCTCCACCTATTGCGCCTTTCTCAGGGTTGTGGTTAATGCTACTTATGCCCGAGAATTGACTTAAAGGAAGTAGGAGGGGGTGGGAATCTTCGTTTTCCGTTAATTGTGACCCAAATTAATTGTGCCCACATCCCAAACACTCTGACTGAGAAAACGCAATGTCACTCACATTCTCGCCAACAACTGGTTGACTTTCGCTAGCATCAACTGGAGTTAAACTAATCATTTCTTCTAAAATGTCTATTTCCTCATTCGGGTCAGTTCTTGCTCCTGCTTCACACAACGTTGATGGAAAATGCACATCAGCAACAACTGGAATTGGCGCTGTAAATGGTGGTGAAATTTCCGTATCCCTTATCAGCACAGAGGGTTTTCCAACTAATCCACCGCTTTGACGTTGCTTTGATGCAGTGGAATTGGCCATCTTATTATGGCATCACCATTTAAAATGCTCAGTAGAACCGCATATAAGGCACTTGTTTTTCTGAGGACAATCTCTTGCTAGATGGGTGGTACTTGAACAAATGTGGCTTTCCTTAGCTTGTCCCCTGTGCCATAAGGGAAGGATGAAAATGTCATCAATGAACAATTTATTCGGCAGCCGTTTATCCACTTTATCGAAATAAACTAACCTAACTCCAGTCTCCAGCATCCTATCAAATCGATAGGTCTCTCTCTCTCCACCTTCAGAATCCTCCAATACTGGCTGAGCTCAGATGTTAGCCGCTCATTAGGGATCTCCAAAGGCGGTTTAATCTTCACCACGAGTGTATCGCTATCACTTTCCTCAACTCCACAAACCTATCCCTTAACAGTCAAATTGTGTGCTAATAGCTTCCCCTTTGCCTGTTCATTGGCCAAAGTGATGTTCCAGATATTACGAGTAATATTAATTAGGTCCTTTAACACCATAGGGCCAGCGACGATGGTATCTTTTAAGCCATGATAAACGTCTATGGCTGATACGTCCCACCCTCTTGTGGTTATTTTCAAACTTAACGTTCGTTTATATTTAGATGACCTTTCTAATGATGTCATAACAACAGCCCGCCAGACTGTCTTTAAAGACACGCGTTTACATGTCGGTCACACTAACACAGGTGAATGAAAAGCTGCCTACACAAACAGGCCAGGCTAATGCAATTCTCAAAGGCAACCACCATAAAAGGCGCTTTTAACAACATGAACGGAGGCGGACAGGCGCAACTAAAGGAGGACAACATACAGCTGGACAAGCAAGGCCGAAACAGCAGCAAGAGCCTAACAATGGCTAGCACTTTAAAACACGCAAGCAACAAGGTTAAAATTCTTCGCTGCAAAATACGACGTTCAACATCAAAATCTCCCAGAATAAAACAAAAACAAAATCAACGTATATACACTTATAAAGAACCAAGACAAACATAAAGCATATAGGCATAGTAGAATTCGTCTTAAATCAACGTTGATAGCAGAGCTGCTGCTGCTGCTGCTGCTGCTGCTGCTGCTGCTGCTGCTACTACTACTACTACTACTACTACTACTACTACTACTACTACCACCACTACTACTACTACTACTACTACTACTACTACTACTACTAACACAACTTTTGTTTGGTAACATGATCAACGGACCATGGGGAAAGCCTTTCTACCCAAAAATATATATACTGACAAAAACATTAAACTCCAGTAGACTAAATAAACAATATACGCCAGTATAATGTAGAAATAAATTCAATAAGCTATTTAATATATATTTCTAAAATCGAACAACATCAATGTTAATTATATACACATTTTTTAATATTAAAAATCTTACATTCAAGCCTAAAATCTATTAAAACAATTATGCAATGTATTTTCCATTCCTAAAATTACATTATTGTGAAAAGCCACACGTACATACATTTTCACGTAGGTACATGATACTGTAGCGTGGATCGGCCAGACACAGGTACGGACTGTCAAAGCTAGGCTGTGTACGGGACGACCTTTCCGGGTATGTTCCACCCCCCCCCCCTCCCCCCTCACCGCACCCTAGGTAGGACCTACGCATGTATGAAGCCATATGAGAGAGGTTTCTATAAAACAGCTACGTCCATAAGAATGCGTAGCGCGCATGTGCGCATGTCAGAGCTTCCCTGGTGTTTACCTATAGTGTACCGAGTTGGTACTTGTGATTCATTCAAATCACTCCATTCTCGTCGTTCTTGGTACCGCTTAGGACCAGAATGAGATGAGGATTTCAAAACAGTTTACCTTTTTGAAAATCGAACCAGAAACGGCCGAGATATCCATAAATAGCTCACTAAAATTATTTTCAAAATATTACTTGGACGTCGTAATCGCGTGTATGTATTAAGTGAATGGGGAATGCGCTGATCACGTGATCGCCATGTCACCCTTTTAGGTTGCACGCTGATTGCGTACTGCTCACCTGCTGATTGGCTGGGGCATCCTGTCTCTGACGTCACGAGTAGTATAAAAGGAGCAAGAAATCAAGAATCGAGAGCACTTCAGCGAGGAACCGCCGACAGCAAGGTTGCTGGACCAGCGCAGTGCTAGATGTGGGCCAACTGCTCGCTGACGGTGGTATCCTACACCGCAGCAGTGCCTATCGGAATTCAGACTCCCTATCCGGAACAACTTACAGAGGAACTTCCCTGTGGATGGGTCTTGCAGCCCCGATGTAAATTCTACAGGGTGTAGAGCCACGGTGATTCTTGGTGGATAACTCGCCGGATCTTCCAGACCACGCTGAAAGTGGTATCAAACTTCTGCGCAGCATGTTGTGTGTTTAATTAACTTTTAGGCCACAAGAGCTATGCGATGTATCATGCACGGTGTGCCCAGTTATGTACATACAACATTTAATTACGACTGCAGCCCTCTTTGTTATGGGCAACTTTCAAACTACCAGCGCCGGACGAACACCTTATAATTTACTGTGTAAATTCATGTATTAGTTATTATGACTATCTGATGGGCATCTCTCTACAGCTGTTCTTCTTCACCATCTTGAGCGTGTGTCGCATCAACAGTCTGCCTGCAGAAATCTTCCCAGCGACTTCGGAATCGTGCCACCTTATGTTACTCATCAGTAGCGAATCAACTACATCGATTTGTGAACTCTTACCATACCGATGACCAATAGGTACTCAAGTAACTATACTATTGTGATATTTATTAATTTAGTAATAGGTACTCATGACTAATAGGTACCTTTTCGGTCGTGAGCCCGCACTTTTTATATTTTCTGTTTCATACTGTACATATTATCTTTATTTCTGTGTGCTTACATCTAACAAGCACCCCAAGGTCATATGACCTGATATACTGTTAGCACTGTGCTAGTTAGTTATGTATATGGCAAGTAGCTATCCTAGTTATTTTGTTTTGTTTATATAAACACTCTAGGACGCAGTACAGTAGTCTATACTATACAGCAACATTATATCTGCATCACTATTTCACCTAGCATCAATTTTACACCGAGGTCACTGATCATGCTCACATTGCTCGGGCCTGCCATGTGACCGACTAAATCTGGCTATTATAGCTCGACAGGATAGGTTTAAAGTAGTTAGGGACAACCTCTCCATAAGAGACATATTGTGTACGTATCCTTACCAGCCATTGTGGATATGTAACACGGCACAGCAGTTAGATGATAAAAATTGGCCAATTACCATATTGCCTCTTAATAATGATGAGGGAGTGTCTCTTTGTACGTTCCTCCAGCCTCAAGGCTTCTTAATAATTGTCTGGACTCCCAATCCACCACTTTGGCAGAATCCGACTCTGGGAAACCATCGGGGTTTCAGAGCGGTGAAAACTAAAGTGTTGATTTCTCATACACTCCCCCTGTATCCTAGGATACCAGTTAGCTTAGATAACCCCGCCAAGGTAGGAAGCACTGTGAAAAGAAATTAAAAAATGTTATGTGATCCCAGCCTGCAGTGCATCTCTGGGCATTCTGGAGCATAACCCTAATGACAGGTAAAATGTTAGTTCCATAACACATGGGTGACGGACGAGGCGCAGATCTCCATCCAACTCGGTATGGTGACTGG
>CM067375.1:11130988-11224726 GCA_034401795.1 Chaetoderma sp. LZ-2023a
CGCATGACACGTGTGTTGACCTTGTCTGTGCCTGCAAATGTACATTAAATAAGTAAGCGCATATTTGGATTTTACTGAACAAATTTAACCAGTAAAGGGTTAACATTAATGCCATATGGCTTTCCTCAAACAAAATGACAAATCTCAGGCAGTAGGATAAACCAAAATATCTTAAATTTTTTCAATTATTGAAGATTCTGAGCCAGTGCGTTGACAATATTGACTACATACTTGCGAGTGCCAGTTCTGTTATTTTACTGCCTTGTAAAAACATAACTTATATATCCGTCGACACCGTCAGGCAGTCTGTCGGTATTTCAGTGGAGAGACTTATATACCAAATTCTACAATCATTCCCGGATTCACTCTCCTGCTTCTCCACTCATTCACTGGTCCACCCGCCTAACCATCCATCAGCTCCTGTCAATCCACCCATGCATTCACTGGTCTGGCTGTCACATGGTCCACTTGTCCGTCAGTCCGTTTGCCCATCCCTCCCGCTACTCTGCCGTCCCACTGCCCGTCTGTCCATCTCGAACTCCCACTCCTGCACCTTCTCCAGCCGATCCCCGCTCTATCCTTCTCTCCTACCCATCCATCATCCGGCCTCTCATCCATCCATGGGGGTGGGGCGGGGGGGGGGGGGGGGTAATGTGAATGGTGTGTGCGTGCGTGCGTACATGCATGCGTGCGTGTATACATGTGCCTACGTGTGTACATGTGTGTACATGCGTGCGTGTGTAAATGTGGGTACGTGCATGCGTGCGCGTGTATGTGTGTGTGCGTGTGTGTGTGTGTGAGCGTGCGTGCGTGCGTGTGGATGGATGGGTGGATGGATGGTCCTCCCCCTCTATCCAGCCATGCCCACTCTATTCTTCCTTCCTTCCCATCCCTCATTCCATCTCCACATCGGGATGGATGGATGGATCTTTCCCATCCCTCCTTCCCTCCCTTCCATGGATGGATGGATGAATGGATGGATGAATGGATGGATGAATGGATGGATGAATGGATGGATGAATGGATGGATGAATGGATGGATGAATGGATGGATGGTTTGATGTATGGGTGGGTGGATGGTGGGATGGATGGATGGATGGATCCTGCCCATCAATCATCCCCAATCCCCTTCCTTCCATGGGTGTGTGGGATGGATGGATGGATGGATGGATGGATGGATGGATGGATAGTCCTCCCCGTCTATCCAGCCACTCCATTCTTCCTTCCTTCCCATCCCTCATTCCATCTCCACATCGGGATGGATGGATGGATGGATCTTTCCCATCCCTTCTTCCCTCCCTTCCATGGATGAATGGATGGATGGTTTGATGTATGGGTGGGTGGATGGTGGGATGGATGGATGGATCCTGCCCATCAATCATCCCCAATCCCCTTCCTTCCATGGGTGTGTGGGATGGATGGATGGATGGTTGGTTGGTTGGTTGGATGGATGGATGGATGGATGGATGGTTGGTTGGTTGGTTGGTTGGTTGGATGGATGGATGGATCCTTCCTCCCTCTCTCCGTCTAGGCTCTATCCTTCCTTTATGCCCGTCCCACCTCCCCATCCTTCCCGCCTCCCCATCCTTCCATGGATGGATGGGGGCGTGGGATGGATGGATGGTTGGATGTCTGGATGGATGGATGGTTGGATGGATGGATGGATGGATCTGTCCATCTGCCTTGCCAGCCATCCGGCTCTCTGTGTGTCCGTCCAGCCACTCACTCACATAAAATTAAGGGAGCTGAATACTACTTTCTTTCTACATGTATGAACAAAGTTTAAATATTAACACTGCAGTGGCCTTTCCGGTGTGGTGAACAAAATTCTATAAAATGACAAAATATGTTCTCCAAACTTGATTAATTTTTTCGGCATCAAATGATCAAAAGGAATCAAAAGGCAAAGTTTAGTGTCTCAACAAAAGCATATAACACCTTTGAATGATCGGTTCATGATCTCGTGAAGGAAACACTACTCACTTATCAATCCAATTCGGAAGAGTAAAATTTCACTAATCTGTGTGGAGTGAAACCAGTCCACTAATCATTGGCTTTATTAATGATGTTTGTGATAAACCCGAATCAAAGGAAATTCAAACCTTGCACAAAGTTCAATTGTTCAAATTAAACCATAGAGTAGTTTTTCAAAGGAGATTGAGTAATTCAGTAAACGTATATAAAGCTGTCTATACTGAAGGACTGACAGATTTGTCATACAGGCTACTGATGAAGCACATCCATGTGAAATGCATTTAGCCAATTGACGGTGTCCATAATTACTGTGAGTAACTTATAATATTGCGTATTGTATTGTTGTATTGTTAACCCTTGCATATTACATGTTAATTCTATAATTTGTCTTTCAGGTGTAAGTAATATATTGGTTCAATTTGCAGTTGATGTGAATGAATTTGTGTGCTTGAATTTGAGTTTGGCTGATCGAATCGTTCTTACCTGCTCAACTGCCTGTCTGATTGCTAGTTAGATTGAACGATTGTCTGTCTGAATGGCTATTGCGAGGAAGAATGGTCGTAGGAAGAATGGAGATGGTAAAGGGGGTTCATCTGCGCATGCGCGCCTGGTAAAGCTGTATTACCAAATAATTCAGTGCTTCCACCATATTGCTACGCTACGTAGGCATTTAGATGCCGAAACTCTCCATGTTGGGCTTAGCAGGAAGGTGGAAGAGCTGAATGGATTTTGTAAGCCAGCTATACCAAATGATGACATCTACTTTGCCATCTGGAATGTTAATTTTGAGTGGGCAAAATCTACCATTAAGGCCATGTTAAATCACTATAATGAACAACTTGGTAGTATTAGAACTGAAGTAGTCCTCACACAGGCAATGCCACATTTAGACCTAGGTCGTGCTAAATCCAATGCTATACGCTGGGCAAAAAACAATTATAATAGAAAGCTCGACATTAATGCGATTAGTTCTTTTTACGATTTTGTGCGACCGATAGATCCATCTCAGCAACCAATTCAAAATCTCGCACAAGCCACGCCTCTGGTCATGATACCAACTGTGGCCCCACAATCACAAATGAAAAAACGCCTCAGATCACCTGAAACTTCGCCGCCAGTCACAAAACGAGTAGACAATAAAACCTCTCCATTGCTACCATTAGATTCTGGCCCTAGAGATATGCTATTTGAAGCATCATTAATCCCACTACCTGACTCTCCACTAGGCAATCTAAATGACCCAAACGAATATCCGCCCTTGCCACAGAGGAAAAGGGTTAATGGTAGCAAATCTGGTCCACGGACTGGCGCTTCTCAGAAATCCCCCCAGAGCAGTCAACCATCGGGTCTCAAGACCCCATCGCCAACAGGGAAACTGCCACAGCCCAGCTTCTCTCCAACTCCAGGTCCAAGTAATGCACCGGAGGTGCGTCCTATTAAATTTGCAAATAGACCCCAACAACCCACCATGTTGGAGAGAAACATTTTTTGGAAATTTCGTCATGAAATCGAAAACAAAATTGACTGGCGACTACCTGTTCTCATGAACAAAGTACTCATCTTTGGAGCTTCGAACCTGAGTCGCATTAATGTTGAGCCCCACCCTGAAACGCAAGTTGCCTGCTACCCAGGAGCTAAATTGTGTCATGCTAGAGGACTAATTCAAAAGTACACTGGATCATTTAAACCAGAGAAAATAGTGATCAACATTGGCATTAATGATATGAATGAACCCATCTCTAGTTCAAAACATAGATTAATGCTGCTTCTCAGTGCGATTAAGTCCAAATTCCCAAAGACTGCGATTTACTTCGCAAAACTTAACTATTCAAGTCGGTTGACAGCTCAGCAGAAGTTGGCGATTCAGTCCATCAATTCGACGGCTGAATCATCAAAATCTGTGACTGTCATTCCTGCACTTAGACTCTCCGAATTTAATGTTGTTAAGGATAACATTCATTGGACTGAGAAGACAGCTAACTCGATGTATTCTGCCTGGCTTAAATTCCTAAATTTAAACTAGACAAGGGCCAGGGTAACATCCGCCCGGAAACAGGACTGGGCAGTAATATTGTCAATCTAACTGGCTCCCCATTAGGTGAAGCAGAGCAGTCACTGCTCAATTTTGGTCTTACATTTGTCCCAACACCAAAACCTAAAACAGGTTTGGATGCTCTTTTAGATAATGGCTGTATGGAAACATCTGAATTTAGTCACCGTATTAAGTTAGCAGACTTCTTTCGTAACTCTAATAGTAACATTCCACCATTCATTGAAAAAACTGGCTGGGCACCAAACGTAAAAATCCTGGACCCAGCGATCGGTGAAAGCATAGAACTCTTTTCAGAACGTGTTAAAAATTCTAAATTCCCTAATGATCAACCAAATTTACCCTATGAGGAACGCCAGGCCTTAATTGAATTGTCTAAAAACAGCGAAATTGTCATCAAACCTGCAGATAAAGGGTCAGCGACTGTAATAATGCTTAAAGATAACTATAAACGTGAAGCACAACGACAACTTAGTAACCCAAAGCATTACCAGAAACTAAGCAAACCACTTTGGCAAAATAATTGCAGCAAATTTAATGAGATTCTTCAAAAATTGCTCGATAGCAAGAAGATCACCGAAAAGCAACATAAGTATCTCTTTGCTAAACTTGAGTCAAAACCACGGACTTTCTATCTTTTGCCAAAAATTCATAAACCCATAGATTCGTGGTTGGACCCAATGTCACCGCCCGGGCGACCTATAATCTCTGATTGTGGCTCAGAATCCTACAGAATCAGTGAATACATCGATTACCATCTACAGCCAATAGCAAATAGACACCCCAGCTTCTTGAAAAACACAGAAGACTTCTTATCACAGGTCTCTGAGACCTGGATACCTCCAAATTCATTCTTGGTCACGCTTGACATCGATGCTATGTATACAAACATTGACATCGAGAAGGGTATAAATTCTATCCGTAGAGCATTCGTGAACTACCCAGACACCAACAGGCCAGACAGAGAAGTAATAGCTCTATTAGAGCTGAGTCTGAAAGGCAATGATTTTGAATTCGATGGCGAAATTTACCAACAAATTTGCGGCTGCGCGATGGGCAAGCGCTTTAGCCCATGTTTTGCCAATATTTACGTAGCAGAGTGGGAGGAGGAAGCGTTAGAAAAGTGTCCAAAACATCCCCTCATTTATCGCAGGTACCTTGATGACATTTTCATGATTTGGCAACACACAAAGGCAGAGTTTGATGAATTTTTCGAAATTCTGAACAATCACGATCCGAATATCAAATTAAAAGCAACCATTGACGAGATGTCCGTAGATTTCCTGGATGTAACTGTATATAAAGGTCTAAAGTATGAACCAACTGGCTACTTAGACTACAAAGTGTATTTCAAACCAACCGATTCGCATCAGCTATTGCACAAAAAATCTTTCCATCCACCACATACTTTTAAAGGAATAGTTAAATCACAAATAATCCGTTTTCACAGGAATTCGAGTGATAGGAAAAACTTTGAAGAAGCGTGCTCTACCCTATTCAAAGCCCTCAAACCACGAGGTTACTCCTCACGATTCTTGCGCAAAATCAAATCTGAAACATTAGACGGCTTGGAATCCATTCCAGATAATGCCTCAAATCGTCGGCCTACCAAAATTTCTCACAATCGTCCTATTATAGGTGTAGGCGAATCTCGCAAATGCGGAAAGAAAAGGTGCAAGTTAGATGAATTTCTCCCAAACCAGAATGCTTTCACGAGCTTTCAGAACAAAAGCAAGTTCCAACTTCAGTCTAATCTAGATTGTGACTCTGAAAATGTTATTTATCTAATTTCATGCAAATTGTGCCAAAAACAGTATGTCGGCGAAACCAAATGTCCATTAAGATGGCGGGCAACTCGACACCTCTCAGATATTAGGCTAGAGGAAGACACACATGTTTCCGAACATTTTAATCTTCCTGACCATTTAGTCCTTCGTGACTTTGAAATTATGCCGATTGAACAGCCACCCCTTTCAGATACGGCAGAAGAAACTGATAAACAAAGAAAACTTCGAGAATCGTTTTGGATTAAAGAACTCGAAACACAGTGGCCAAGGGGAATAAACTCGGACCCAGGATTATCTGATCAACGTGACAAAATTCCATTCATTCTGACCTATAATCGGAAAAACGTTGAAATTTCCAAAATTTTGAAAGATGAGTATCAAAACCTACAGGAGAAACTGAAACAACCCTTTAACAAGCGACCAGTAATTGCGTTCAAGAAAAATCCGAATCTACGTGACATCTTGGTAAAAGCAAAACTCAAATAGCTATCCATAATATCCATCTCAATCATTCAACATTAACCCGTGCATGATGGTCAGCCAAAAACGGTCAATTTAGTGATCTTGGGCAATGTCCATTTGCCGGCGGGAATTGGAGTATTTTTGAAAATTTACCACTCTAATGACTGGCTCGGGAACCGAGACAGTCGCTCCAGTGGTGTATTCTCGGGAATGACCTTGTCTGTGCCTGCAAATGTACATTAAATAAGTAAGCGCATATTTGGATTTTACTGAACAAATTTAACCATTAAAGGGTTAACATTAATGCCATATGGCTTTCCTCAAACAAAATGACAAATCTCAGGCAGTAAGATAAACCAAAATATCTTAAATTTTTGAATTTTCTCAATTATTGAAGATTCTGAGCCAGTGCGTTGACAATATTGACTACTACTACTACTACTACTACTAATACTGCTACTACTACTACTGATACTACTCCTACTGCTGCTACTACTGCTACTACTGCTACTACTGATACTACTACTGCTGCTACTACTACTACTACTACTACTACTACTACTACTACTACTACTACTACTACTACTACTACTACTACTACTACTACTACTACTACTACTGATACTACTACTACTACTGCTACTACTACTGCTACTACTGCTACTACTGCTACTACTGCTACTACTACTGCTGCTGCTACTACTACTACTACTACTACTACTACTACTACTACTACTAATGCTAGGGAAAATGTTGAAGTTGCAATATTTTCAAAGGAGAATACAATACATTACAATCTAAATGGACCTTCCGGTTTTAGCTATTCCCCGCCCATCTATAGCTAAGCTCCACCCACCCTCGCTCGTGTTGGGATCGATACATCTCTGATCTATCAATTTCCAAAAAAATACACAGGCAACAGCGCCCAGTCTAATTTGTTTCAAAATATTCAACAGCATGTTTATTAAATAGCAAAGAATTAGAGACGTACAATTGATACAACAAATTTGAAATTTGATGACGGTGGAACACTTTGTGACGTAATGCTTATGACGTCATCTTTACACACCCTGAGCTAATTATGACGTCATACGAGGCCTGATGATTGACCGTTTCTCTGGAAAGGTGAGTTAAATGAACCTTTTGGATCACGACCAGTTATTTCATTTCAGAAAAATGTAGTCTCCACAGCCTCTTGGTGAAAGCAAAACCATATAACATTTAGTAACTAAAATACAGAGGAATCTGTCTATAGCGACCACGTTAGGCACAAATACAGAGACGTCGTTAAAGAAAGTTGTTCAATGAATATTGTCAATTAATACAGCTGATAGTTTCTGAGATCGGAGGATGGTGACTCTTCAAAACACGTGGTCTTACAACCACCCACCTTGGACTTGGAGACCCAGCACCTTCCGGCCCCTGAGGCAGGTTGTCACCATAGACAAATTTGACTTTACAGAAGAAAACCATTGTGTCACTATAAACAGTAAATCTATAACAATCAATATATTATGATAAAGCTAATATCACCGATGATTCAGACAAAATCAACAAACTCTCAAGTAATAAAGTAAACAAGAATTGTCTTATTTTGGAAAACCTCGGAGCCAGAGCGTTAACAATATTAAACTACTACTTAAGTAAGTGCCGAGCCTAAGACGGTGCGACAAGTGCATTTGCACACGGCCCCTACATTTCCAGGGACCCAAAAACTGACACAAAACTTTATCGGGTATGGGAGGGATGGGGGGGGGGGGTGTGGAGTGACCTGCATAACTTCAAATTGCATGCAAAGAGGTCAAACCTATAGTACAGCTCATAAATCAGTCAATATATATATTTTTTAAATTATTTGAAACGCGGTATAAAACAAATGTTCTGTTGAATATTTTGAATATAATTGGATTGGAAGACATTGCTGCCTTAGAATAACTACGTCAAGAACACTTATTTGAAGACAGAATAAGCGTTGTTGTACGGATTGTATGGCGTTATTATCTAATACACATTATGTTGAGTATTTTGAAACTAATGTGGCTGAGCGCTGCGCTGTTGAACGACGCAGAGGGTGCATGCATCGCATAACTCGTTTTACCGATAAAATAGCCAGTCATTCCAGTGATAACTCATCAAACATAATCTCCTGCCTGAAAATTAACATTTTCCATGAGAAAATCCAATGAGAGAGGACTTAAGGCGCTTCAGAGGGAATATGAATGTCCTTAGATGGATTCATAGTGGATCCGTTCAGCATCAATCATCATGTCTGCCAGTAAACCCATTTGCATACTCTGCTTTATTGCAAGTATTGATTAATTCACAGGCTGGATAGATATACAAGAATTTCTAAGCAATCTCAAATCAGGGAGAAAATGTGCTCATAATCTTATTTGACTCACTCGTTTTTGGATCACTTGAAGTCAATACGACATAAATTAGTTTATCCGTCCCTGGAACACTAACAGTGACTGTGCATGTGTATTTTCCAAGAGCATCCTCATACTCCTGACTGGACATCTTCGTCGTATTTACAACCAGCGTACCGTCAAAACCCTGATATATAGCATCATTACTGTTTGTAGATGTGACTACATCTCCCGCAGGTGTCTTCCAGATGTATTTCAGGTCAGACGTGTTCAAAGGATCCGTCTCCGCATTCACCTTGAATTCGGCCACATGATTATCTTCATCAAGAAGGACGTCTTGGGGGAAAACTAGAATTTTGATCAGTACTGGAAGATAGAGTGAATTATTACATATATGCACACTATGAATGAGCAACTTCTAATTATATGTGGATTATGCGTTTTATAAAATATACACCCGCCTTCGCTTCACCCCACCTAACCCCATACACACATCCCAGAGACAACATAGTGATTCGATCTGTCTCTCAATGGGCCTTTCCAGTTTTTCCATCCTTCATATGACGTCATAATCAACCACGTGACGTGTGTGCTGACGTCATAATCAATGACCTCATAAATGACGTAGCTAAGTTCGTCACGACCGCTTAATTGGTGACGGACACTACAGTTGTTGTATGAACTGTATGTTGTTACTATTTAATAAACAAGCTGTTGAATATTTTGGAAGCAATTTTACTAGCCGCTATTGTTGCCATTGGCAGCAACAGAAGCCAGTCAAATTAGTTTTAAAATATTCAACAGCTTACCTTCATAGTTTTCTGGAAATTGATAGTCAGTGAGTTCAAGAATCGATCAATCCCAACATGGACGCGACGTAGGTGGAGCTTAGCTAGAGATGGGCGAGGCATAGCTAAAAGTGGAAAGTCCATTATCTGACGCTATAATCAGTTACGTCACTAGTTAGCTGACATCACAATCATAAGGACGCATAGCTCCGCCATAAAAATCGGAACGTCTGTCACTAGTGAACGATTAGTATGTCTTTGATAAATTTACATTGTAATACATTTTGAAACTAACTCGACTGCTGTCTGTTTCCATCTTGGAAACCATCTTGGCTAATCCTTTCATGCCGAACCAGGCCAAAACCCCGCCTCTACAGACCTCTTGAAGAATGTACATTTGCAAATATATTTGGGAAGCCACTACTGGAATGACTGGCTCGATAACCGAGTCAGTCATTCCAGTGGTACATTTTCATAGATAGTCTTCTCTTGGCCTGTAAATGGGCAGTAAATAAGCACATTTAGAAATTGTATTGACCAAATTTAGGCACTAAATGGTTATGGCGCAACTGCACATCCCGCATTAAATATGGCTAATCATAGAGATGCTAGACTTATGTAACTCTTACTGATGACATTTAATGATGTGTCAGCGATTTCGCTTCCCCAGGAGTTCTTCACTTTACACTGTATGTTCATTATCTTATGCTTAGCCTTCTCTAAATGTTGTACAGACAATTCAGCGCCTTGGACATAAATGTTAGGATCATTCACACCAGCTGAAAAACAAGGGAAAACCATGATCAATTATTTTTATTAATTTCTGTAGTAGTAGTAGTAGTAGTAATAGTAGCAGCAGCAGCAGCAGCAGCAGCAGCAGTAGTAGTAGTAGTAGTAGTAGTAGTAGTAGTAGTAGTAGTAGTAGTAGTAGTAGTAGTAGTAGTAGCAGCAGTAGCAGTAGCAGCATGATATGTATTTGGGAATTGAAGAAAGAGGTCTATTAAGTGCTCTTTTGCTATTTTAAAATAGTAAGTCTACAATACAGACAGGCGATAAGCTAGTACCCATGGAGCAAGAACAGGCCACATATCAACAGAAGTACCTGAAACAAGATGTGCATAGTAACAGTGTATCGGAATGACTAGATATATAAAAGATATTATTGTAAAACAATTTTTATGAATTAAATTGTATTCATTATAAGCAAGGATTCGAACCGTGGTACTTATGTTTATAAGTCAAAGCCTCTACATTTGGGCCAATGATGATATTACCTAGTAAGGTTGTTAAAATTGGTGGTCACCTCCTCCCAAGATGATAACATTCAATGGGACTACTGAATGGCATCCCTTCTTTACTCTCTTCCATGGCATAGACACCAGATATGCATTGGCCCATAGTCACAAATTATAGATGTTGATCGAGGCTCTCAGGCGTAAAGTCTTAGAATAGTTCTGCCCATGCTCAGCACATGTGCAGGAAAGCTACCCTCGGTTAGTGTTCAAACTAGTGGCTCCGTTTGGGCAGAAAGACATCACACAAATGGTCGGTCCTAAGCTCCACGACATTAGATTGGATGGCCGGTTCTCCCAAGGAGCATGCAGAGGTTATTCATGAGACGACCATCGATTCATATCCTGAGTATGATGAGGAGACAATGGAAAGTATTGCGGAGGATGGGTAGAGAAAACAAAAAACTGCCCTTATGGTAATGGTTAGAGATCACTCCTCTCTTGAGGGTGATGCCGATGATGCCGATGATGATGATGATGATGATGGTGATGATGATGATGATGTTCTGCTGCCTCCACAGAGAATCAGAACTGTTCAGCCATCCACCAAGATTGATAATTTGGAAGCATAAGTAACTAGTCTGAAAGAGGACTCGACTGGGTTAAACATATCAGTCGAATAAGTACACAGTGTCCTGTCAACAAGGGTGAGGTCACCGTCTAAGGTCGCCAGTGGTGCTTCAGAATGTGGCCTGTCATCGGTGTATGATAACAGGAAAAGTGTGTGTCCGTGAATTCCCACTGCTTATGGAGGTTAGGTCTCTGCCCCTCTTAGCACGTGATAGCAACACTTGCTTCAATTTCCAGGCATTTGCCCATTTTAGTCAAGATTTCCCACAACTTAGATGCTCTCTGTCCCCAGCTACGTCTAACAAAGGTATTGTTGGCAAGTACAGGAAAGGACAAGTTTACGAGGTTCGGATTTATGTGAACCAGTGTCATCCAATGAACCTGACCATCACTGTCATCATCAATGTGACCCGAGTGTTGCTGTAGTGGACACAGTGGCACAGGTGTAGTGAGCGAGGAGTTAGCTGGAAAATGGCAAACCATTGTAAGTGGTTAGGGACGTAGCTCTTAAGGTGGCGGGGAAGTGTAATGCTATATCGGCTACAATAGGAAATGCTGCCCATATACAAATTGATAATAAACGGACCACATAGACAGTGTTGATGGCTAATGTCACTGATTTTGTGATTTTAGTTATGGATTTCCTAAAAAAAACACCATGGCATCATCGACCTCACCAACTTGTCTATAAAAATCAATTATGAGTCAATTCCCGCTTCATCGACGAAGGCTTGCGGAAAAGAGGTGTATGTGGCTAGGTTAATGCTGAAGAATAGAATGGTTGTGGGTCCATTCATACTAGTTCAGACCATCGGCCAATTAGCCCATTCGCCTGGCGACAATGTAGATATCTTAGTACAACCGCCCATGCACCTAAGAGGCTTGTTGCCTCTGCATTATGTAGTTAAAGAGCATGACTGCCAGGTGCCAGTCTTCCTCCACATCATCTCTGATAACTACCCACCCGTAAGCGAAATTATATTCTGGCGGTGGAGGTTGAGGATGAAGAGATTTTAGAAAAGAAGTTAAAACCGACATGACGAAGCCACCACCAGAATATCTGGTAGTTAATCAAAACGCTTTATTTTGATTGTCAGAGGGTCAGTCCATATCCAGATTTTGATAGATTTTGATAGAGTTCTTATCAACAAGCGACCTGGACTAGGTCTTCTTAAGGCCATTTACCACAAGCTGGGCACTAGAGGCGCAAGACTCATTCATGAAAAGATTGTCTTACCCCACTCAGCTTCAAGTAGGAAGGGGAGAGGCGCATTAAAGACATGTTGGAGAAGGAAGATATCGTCTATTCCAAATCTGAATGGTATCTGCACCCATGTTAGAAGAAAGATCATTCCGTACGTTACTGTATTGATAATCGATCGGTAAACCAAGTTACATGTAAAGATAATTTTACATTACCGAGCATAAGCGCCCGGCTCCATGCCATAGTGTGTATATGAGTATTTTGGATACGGCAGCAGGATACTTGCAAATTTAAGTCAAATCCCAAGGATCGACACAAGATAGCCTTTATTACACAGTATGGATTACATGATTTTGTGAGAATGCAATTCATGACCTCTAACAGTACAGCCACGTTCCAACGGGGCATCTAGTTGGTCCCTCAGGGGCTGATTTGATAAGAATGTATCGCTTATTTGGATGATGTCATCATGTTTGGACATTCATTTGCCAAAGATATGGTAAATTTGTGAAAGGTTTTCGAGCGTTTCAGAATACATGTCAACCTGAAGCTGAAGCCAAAGAGGTGTAATCTTATTCATATAGAATTGTGCGTCTTAGACATGCTTGTCAGTGGCAATGGTATTTCAATGTTGCCAGGCAGCATTGATTGCATAGCCTCCTGGCCTGTGCTCAACAGTAAGAATGAGCTGGAAGCATCCTTGGCTATGCCAATTGCCATTGAGAACATTTCCAAGGCTTCGCGGGAATGGCAGTTCTGTTGTATGCCCTAACTGGTTCCAAGGAGGATTTTGTCTGGCACTGAACATCAACAGGCCTTTCAGGATTTGAAAATGGGATTAACTGACCCGTCCATCTCGAGTTATTTAAACCTATGAGTGTGTTCATCCTGGATACAGATGCCTTTGGAGGTGAACTCTCGTACGCAGGTTCAAGATGGCAATGTGGTACTTATTGGCTATTGCAGCCATATTCTGTCACCAGCGCAGAGGAAGTACGGCATCACCCAGAAAGAAATACTCACTGTCACCTTGAATTGTACTACATGATGTATATACTGCTTTTTGAGAACATTACATATATTGACAGCTCTGTAATCGCGTTACAAATAGATTAATTGCTATATAACCCGTACCGTCTTGTTGACCTTAACGTCTGACATGTGTACAGGTATTGATCCAGGTAACCATTTTTATATGCAAATGAGCTACCTTTTTGGAAGGTAATATTAATGCAATTCTTCTTATAAACGTGGCGAATGAGAATCGCTATTCATGCTATATGTTGAAGATCTGCAAAGCAGTTGCTGTGGGTATATGCTAGCCTAATTTGATACACTGTTTGAGTATAAGTTATGCGTTTGAATATAGTTTGATGATCACGCCTCTGGTAAGAATATTGTATGTTATTTGTAGTAGAAAACTGTAGAATTGTTGCATTTAATTTATTTCCTGTTACCGGTCTGTCACATTGAGTGCTAAAAGGAAGTAACTCCATTCACATCTGTCAACCACTACAAGAGAAATCTGCCATCTTCATCGTGTCGCCTTATCAGTACCAGATCTTCAGGATCGCAACATCACCCTGGTGCACCAGAAGCGTTGTTGTATCACATAAGTGAACAACATGGAGCATACACACATGACATGCAAATAACACGAGGTCACTCACTCATTGATGGCAATATTCAGTTTCGCAACAACTATTTATTTAATTACTGCACAGACTAATTTAATTTGTTTACTAGATTCGTTATTAAAATTGTATTTCTAAATTTCTAGAAGTGATGTTATGGTCAAAATTTAATATCTGAATTCACACACTAGACTTGATTTTATGGATCCTCACTTTCAGTTGTGTCACCCGGCATTGTTTATTCTGGGACCCACATGTCATCGTCAGGGAGAACCATTATAGTCTGGCCTGCCCTAGCGCTTGCATTTCAAAACCTTAGAGAGACCGCTGGCCCATTGGATAGAGGAGCTGTTTCAGTATGATATCACCATTCAGCACCATTCTGGTGGGAGGCACAGCAACGCTGACACCCTCTCGGGGATACGGGTACAGACTACCTAATGCAATTGTTACCGTACGGAACTGGCTATATGGTCTCTGCCTTGCAATGGGCATCCTTAATGCACACTGATTCATTCTCAGTGGAAAATGTTTGATGAGTTTGTTGAAGAGGTAATCCCCTGGTCTTGCACTTAATGGTGGCGAATGAGTTGGATGAGTGTCTTGATGAGATCTCCGAGGACAACTACCAAGGAGAATCCGATGTCCAAAGTCAAGGCTATTTAGTTATGGGAGGTGCAGTCAAGTGATCCTGAAGCTAATCCAGTTGATAAAATATGACCATTGTCCATCTGTTATGAAGCTATATTTGCCCAGCCCAGATCCTAAGTCATTATGGCTGGCTAACGATCAGCTCTGTGTGGAGGGTGAGTTGCTCCTGATAATCATCATCAACATATGAATGCTCTTGAATTTCATACTAAGGTAGGTGTGCATGTGGCATAACGGCTCTGAATGCTTTTCAGGCCATCTTGAAACTCCAGTAAAGCTGATCATAAAAAGGTTTATATTATGGAGCCACATTGAGATTCTACCCCTTTATCTGCATAATGACCATCATGCCTACCTTCGCGATATTAAGAGTCTGCTGGAGTGTGGTTATTACTGCGAACAGTGTGACAAATGTTACTACCACTGTGCCCGACACTCTTGCGTACAACGTTGACGTGTATGCAAGGCAGATCCTCCTTGTAAGCAAATTGCTAATCGTTTCTGCGAGAATTTTCATAGATGGTTTACAAGTGAGCTATCTTATAATCAACCCGCTCTAAGTTGCGTGCTGAGTTTAACGCCTGCACTATGTGTCATAAGTTATTTAGAGCCACTAATTCTCATGCTAAGCTCATCTGTAGGGTGGGAAAATGTCCGAGCTGTAAGTCTGAAGTCGATTTAAACGACTACGTATGTTATATTGATCCACATTGTCAAGAGAATATGAGCTTATCCGAGAAGTGTAAGGCTCATACGGATAAGGCATACGGCGGCTCTCTGATACCTCAACATTTCATCTTTTATGATCTTGAAACTAATAAGGTGATGAAGCGTAATGAGATCATCTACGTTGTAGCATAGCTAGTATGCGCTGAATGCATCAGTAAACCGCAACATTGTGTGCATGCGTTACCAGTCAGAGAGAGTGTATCTTCGATGTCTCTAACCGATTTCATGAAATCACTCTTAGCCGTCGGGGGTATACATCTGCCATAAAGAGCTAATGTTTTCGGCTTTTGCAATTATATCACGATCGCTCATAACAGTCGTGGATGTGACTTACATCTAGTGACGGAGTGGTTATTTAGAAACACCCAGATTAAGCCTCACAGCGTAATTATGAACGGCAACAAGGTTGTGTTCCTAAATTACCTACCATATTCGGTCTAGCTAGCCAAAAAATATTCTTTCCTTATTTACTAGACAGTAACGAGGACCTCGATTACATAGGAGCATATACGCTTATTGACTCTTATGGGGCTGACAGCATCTCCGTGTCAGGAGTTTTGACGAATGATATGCATCTGTTTTCAATTTCAGGGATGCCATGCAACTTTACTGCAGGGCTATATATAGTACTATATATAGTACTCCACCTCCAAATGTAAATGTATTTGTGGCCAAGCGTTTGTCACGAGTGAGAATCTCACACATCCAGACAGATTAAAAGAGCGGTGTTCTTGTACTTACATCTTAGTTTTACGCCGTCCTTGTACCATTGTGTAAGTACTGGTTCTCTATCCGACTGTGTGCCTCGCGCTTTACACCTAAACGTCGCTGTTTCACCCTCTGGTACACTCTGCTCCTCGGGCTTCACTTCCCAGATAGGTTGAGCTGAAAATCATCCAAAAGGGAGTCATTTCAGATTAAATAAAATATTTCCGATGTTAGAAATAGTCACATCAGAATGCTTGAAAATAAAATTTAAATTGCATCGTTTTAGAGACGTGTAGTTTGTGTAAAGAAACGAAATAAATCTTAACATATATGTATCATGATTTCATTCAATATAAATTATTAGAATTTCTTGAGTAGTGAAGTGAAACTAGGGACTCGTATCCATAATTCAACTAGAAAACTAAAAAATGTGTAATAATTATTAATGAAATCATCATATGTTAAGACTTTCTTTTCAGGCATTTTGGTGTGAATGTGCACTTTCAACTTTTTTATTTACCAGTTTGCTTACAAGTTTACATTAAAAAATAAATTGTTAGCTACATCAACAAGGAAACAGGTGCTACTGACAGTCTCTAATAAGTTATTAAAAGATATAATATAGTACATGTACACATAATCACACACGCATACCTAATTGTACGCATAATTTCGTAAATAGGCCTATCATTCCGAGCTCTCTAAATAAAGCGCATTAACCCTTGCCACACTGATGTCAATAGTCTATCTTTTACTGCGTCAATTAGCAAAGAAACTGGTGTTTATTTTTCAACAATTTTGGTGAGTGATGTTGCTGTCAATGACATCATCTTCCACAAAATCTGTTGAGAAATAACCACCTCTTCAACTTTTAGTTTAAATTGAGAATTGAAAATTTTGATATCAGAGTGCTAAGGGCTTAAGAAATATCAAACTAGCTTGTTATCCCTTTCACCCTCAAACCTGCCATAAATAGCATTTGCAGTGCTCTTGGGAAATGCTCATTTGCAAAACCAAGAGAATAATATTTATTGGAAATTCACCACTAGAATGACTGAGCCAGTCATCACAGTCGTAAATTTAAAAAATAGTCACCTGTTGGTCTGCAAATGGGCATTTCTTAAGGCTTGGGTGTGAAAGGGTTACGCGATTATAGTGAGCTTTGCTAAAAGACTGATCGCTACATCGTATCTTTCAACAGCACCAGCGTCAAGTCAAATTATTTTCAAAATATTCAACATCTTACTTGTACTGTTGATTCTACCCTACACGCCTAGCATGGTCCTACTACATATATGAATGAAGCTATAACATGTTGACTATTTTGAATCTAAGAACTGGAAGCTTCAGCAATTTGCAGGCGCCACTAAGATGTAGATAACATCGATCCTAGAATATGTGTGTGAAACTTCAGCAAGATTAGATGAGAACTGTATGATGAGTATGGCGGGACACCACGTGCACGTTTCCACCCACGATGGGAGAAGATCTATCAAGTAGAACCAGAGTTATTGATCGTTGTCAGGAGGAGGAGGAGGTGGAAAAGGAGGAGGAAGAGGAGGAGAACTCCGTGCCCGTGTCAACGCCTGGGGCTAGCGACGCAGGAAACAAACTGACTACAATACGATCATGACCAAGCGTTAGAGATGATCGGTTGCAGATATAAAGACCGCGAAAGATATATGGAATGGGCTGACATCAGGTGGAAGAAAAAAACTTCCAGCCTCTTAGCATCACAGGAAATTTGGGGAAAGAACCGCCCCGATACTTCCCCGTGGAGCACGTACTACTACTACTACCACTACTACTACTACTACTACTACTACTACTACTACTACTACTACTACTACTACTACTACTACTACTACTACTATTACTATTACTATTACTACTACTACTACTACTACTACTACTACTACTACTACTACTACTACTACTACTACTACTACTTATCCGGAAATCTTCTGCTAATCAAATTTGGCTGGAAGGACACTATGAGGCAGGCTTCAGAATTCTATTCAGAACTATGGCTGGTTGATCTTTTCGGCGGCCATATTGGATTATCAAAAAGATTTCCAGAAATCCTTTTAACCATATTTGGCTGCAAGGGCTCCAGAACGTCTATTCAGAATATTTATTGGTGGATTTTAGCGTCCATTTTAGATTTTATGAAGATTTTCTGGAAATAACCTGAGTGGCTCTATTATATAGCGCGAGGCTTCAATAGATCAAACAAGAATTGTGATTGGTCAATTTATTTGGAGGATATCTGAGATTTTCTAAAAAATATCTGGAGATTCTTTGAAAAGAATTGCCTTCCTAAACCGCTTTTTGTGTTTTAATAAATTTTACCAGGAAGGTGGTAAGCTCAAGATCTTCTGTTCAGAAATTTATTTTCACAATTGTTGGTGGCCATCTTGGATTATTCAAATATTTTCCGGAAATCTTTTAAAAGGTATCTCCTAAAGGGCTTGACGAATTTGGCTGTGAGGATCTTATGACAATAGGTTCCAGAACATCTTTTCAAAATTTTAATTGGTCGATTTTTCGGTGGCCAATATTTTCCAGAATCCTTTAAAACAGTACTCCTTAATCAATGGTCCGATTTCAACGAAACTTTTGTGTAATTATTTTATGGTGGTAGGCTTCGACATAACAAACGACAATTTCGAGTAGTCATCTCTTGGATTTTCTGAAAATTATCCAGAGATCCTTTAAAATATATCTCGTCCTAAAGTGCTTGGAAGACTGTACTCAAATTTTGCTGGCAGGATCCTATTGTGGTAGGCTCCAGAACTACTATTTAGAATTTTGATTGGTCCATTTTTAGGCAGCCATCTTGGATTGTCCGAATATTTTGCGGAAATTGTCCCATAAATTCTTTAAAACATAGCTCCTCCTAAACCGTTTGGCAGATTTTAACCAGATTTGGGTTGGAAATATCATCTGATGGTAGATTCTAGAACATTTATTCAGAATTTTCATTCAGGCATGCGTGCGTGTGTGGGTACATTCGTGTGTGCAATTCTCAAGCATGTACGATCAACCACAGCCTTCGCCTGCTGAAGCGACCTACCTTTTAGTACACGGCAACCCAACCAATCTCAAAGGGAGACCACTCTATGTAAATCTAAGCTTGGTCTCGATAGAACGAATTTAAGTAAAGAAAATTTTAATTAAATTCCCATGCCAAAGCGTTTTTCAGGGTTAATGCAGACAGGAAGGCAGGCAGGCATTCAGACAGCAGAAAGGCAGACATACATACATACAGACAGACAGACAGACAGACAGACAGACAGACAGACAGACATACATACATACATACATACATACAGACAGACAGACAGACAGACAGACAGACAGACAGACAGACAGACAGACAGACAGACAGACAGACAGACAGACAGACGCATATGTGCGCGCGCTCATATGTGCGTGTATTCATTCATTCGCTCATTCGTCCACCTATCTGTTCACTCATCCTGTCCTTGGCCTCTCTATTGGTTTACTGGTCTGTGCCTCCCAGGCATCAATTGATTGTCTGTGTGGATGGACTGATGGATGGATTACTGGGTGGGCGCATGGATTGTTTGAGACAGACAGACAGACAGACAGACAGACAGACAGACAGACAGACAGACAGACAGAGAGACAGACAGACAGACAGACAGACAGACAGACAGACAGACAGGCAGGCAGGCAGACAGGCAGGCAGGCAGGCAGGCAGGCAGGCAGGCAGGCAGGCAGGCAGGCAGGCAGGCAGGCAGGCAGGCAGGCAGGCAGGCAGGCAGGCAGGCAGATAGACATACACACATGCAGATAGACATACACACATGCAGATAGGCAGGCAGACAGACAGACAGCCAACCATGAATACCATACCCTCTTCAACTTACACTGTGACATTAATAATGATATGAATTTAACAAAATGGCATAACAACGTCAACCAATGAAGACTTTGTTGTCATATTGCATGAGTGCAATAACTCTAATATTAAACAGGGGCAGACACTTGCTTATGTAATTTGCTTAACTCACATCTAACTATAAAATGTATTATAGTTCTCCCTGACAGTAGTCCTCTGCTTCTAGCTTCGCATGTATATATGCCTTCGTCTGATTCCGACACATTGAAAATACTTAATAATCTGGTAAAATCTTCCACTCTGTGACGGCCATCGGGCGGGTTCTGCCATATTATATCTGGAATTGGACTAAATATAAGTACTCAGAAATTAATACAAAATTCATGCACTCAGTGCCGGGTACTGACATATGCTTTTACGCTGTTTTGGCAATGCACTTAGTGCATATTTTAAATATCGTGAAAAGGGATGTAAGTTATGTTTAAGTTTTGTCCCTCAATAACATTACCTGTATCTACATGCGCGAGGGTGATAAATTCCTAACTTCTTTTTTACATCATTTATTTTTTACTGATATTATATTAAAGGCCCTATATATATTATGGCCAGGTGGTCGCCGTCCTACGCTTGTTCCCGCTCTCGAGGACCGAGTGGCTGGTCGTCACGCGAGCTATCATTTAATCCTTCTGGATCCCTCTCAGGTCCTGGGAGGAAGCGCTAGTCGAGCAGAGGCCTGGGCTCGCCTGCTCAGCGAGTGCCGTCCCAGCCCTGGGCTCCCCTCGAGCGTCCCTCGTGTCCATTGGCAGGTCACGTGGCTTGCGACGACCCTCCCTTAACTTGGGTGAGGAGCTCCCCCACAAATATTTGGTGACTGGAGCGGCCAGCTGCCTCCATGTAGACGTGGGAGTCTGGCCGGGTATCACCAGAATGGCTGATTGCCTGTATCCTCGACAGAGTTCCGGATGCAGTGGGTTCCCCACCAGTTGCGTTCCACTCGCTGCTGTCCTTGGGCAGGAAGATGGGGCACTTGGCGGCCATCGCAATATTTTGCGGATCTCTCGGTCGGTCAGTCCTTAATCCGAGTGGAGGAGAACATAAATGTAGACGTTCATTCCAGTGGTAGTGGGCAAATCGGCAGAAGCGGTCGCAGAGGAAGTGATGTTGGCGATGGAGATGTCGCAGGCATGGTTGAGGGGTCTCTGGGTGTGGTGCTTTCTATGGCGGTAGCCCTAATGGGGATTGAATTGGTGGTGGCGACGTCGGCGGGAGTTTCAATGGTGGTGGTAGTGGCAATGGTTCGTTCTACAACCAGGGAGGCGAATCTCCCCGGAGCACGTGGTCGAAAGGCGTCTCCAGGCCGAAGAGTGCGTCCTTCTGTGGAGAGGGATCCATTCAGATTAATGCTACGGGGAAGGGGAGGTGAGTGCAGATGTAGTGCATGCAAGCCGATAGGATAGAATGGTCCACAGGTGGCTTTCGGTCCTTCCCGCCTATGTGCAAGCTGAGCTCATTTTTAAGCGTCTCTCTCTCTCTTTCTTTCTCCCTCTCGCTCCCTCCCCCCCCCTCCCTCTCTCTCTCTCTCTCTCTCTCTCTCTCTCTCTATCTCTCTCTCTCTCTCTCTCTCTCTCTCTCTCTCTCTCTCTCTCTATCTTGGGCGCTAGTATTTCGAGGAATTGAGAAGGAGGCGAGAGAAAAGGCGTGGTGGAAAGCTGTCTTTTTGCTAACGCTTAGGTTTTCCACAACTCCGTGCACATTATTTTTAGTCATTGGAGGCCAGCGGGCCCTGGGAGCAGCGGATGGGGAAACTGTCTCGAGGGCAGAAAGGGGCAGTCCTTATCTGGTCGACGAGACAGTGGTCTTCCCTATTCTGATCCTGGACAGTCGGTACGTCACTAGCGGTCGCTATTTAGTTTCGTCAGTCAACTAAACAGAACGGGGCGGGCTGAAGGTTTAGTATTCACCCATATTTGATCCGATGTTCCCTGTGGACGTTCTGAGGTGGTACCTATTCCTGAAGACTTTCTTTAGGGTTGTGAGGGGGGTGTTATTCCCATGTGAGGCAGTGTTTTTACCTACCATTAAGTGTGTGTGGGTTAAGGCATCAGTCTGCCGTAAAAGGACGTGATCGGTTGTGTTATGCGAGACCCTCTTCCCTCACAGGGTTAGACACGCATTCCACTATGCCGTCTTGAATGATGTAAAAAGGAACTTGACGTGGCACAGAGGGTGGTCCTTCTGAGCTTCAGGTGCATGAACAGGTCCATGTAACTAATTAAACAAGGAACATGTTTAATGGAACCTCTGCCTGGCATGGGCGCTATGAAGACACGGTGGACTGGAAAAGATTATGTTGATATGGCGGTTATCAGGTTCAATCACCTGTGTTAACCGCAGGATCAGCTAATTACTTAAGCATTGTTCTGACCACTGGCCTGGCAGTCGAAAAAAGTAGAGACGCGAAATGCTTCCTATGTTAAATCCTTCAGAGGAGCTTTGCTGCTGTGTCAAAGGTCCTACGTAGGGGGACACGTTTGAAGTGTCTTAGTTCGGGGTGTAAATATATCCAGGTGAGGATTGAGAGAACCATCAGGTGATCGAACGGATGGCGGTGGTTGGTCGGAGCCTAGATGGGCAGTATCAGTGGGGAACATCCTTACGTGGCATGAGGCAATCTCGCAATGTCGAAGTCATTTGCAGCGAAGGGGTAGTGAGAGGCGGCTCTGAGTTCTGTGTCGAGCGGAGGAAGGCGAGCTGAGAGTCATGGCTAACCGAGGTCTCATCTTTGCTCAGCTTAACGAATCGTTCCTACTTGAAGGAGGCTCCTTGTGGGCCTATAAATTGAAACAGTGTGGATCGGGGAGACCAAGTGCACGCACCGAGCGTGGCAGCTTCGATGGGAGCTAGCGGGGGAAGAATTCTGGTGGAAACAATATACTACTTCACTAGTTTCCTGGCGCTATTTAAATTGGCTTCAGACTGAATGGTGCGCAGGATTGTATCCCGCTTAGAGATGGCAAAGGCTGAAGTTCCTTTCTCGTTTTAGAACGATCATGGTCGAAATAAAAGGTAATTGCACTTAACAATGAGAAGTCTTAATAAAACTAGAAAAAGAGGCACTTAAGGCGATAACGCTAACTTCTGTAGAGAAAAAGCTAATTAGATTAGTCTGTACATTTAATATTAAAAAGAAAAGTATGCACGATTCAATTTATGTTAAGTGCGGTAGTCACTGTTTGTAATGTCACAGGATGCGGGCCTCCACGTTTTTCTATTTCGGGCATTGTCAGCTTTTAACCAACATCGGTAGCTATATTCGCGAGGCAAAACAGCACATGATGAATTAGTCATTGGCGGCCAAGATCACAACAAGCCGAGCGGCGGTACTTCTGAAGAGCGGAAGAAAGTTCCTCACAAGAAGCATAGTCACAGAGAGGCGATGCAGAAGATGAGAACGGTTCACTTTAAATGCGGCATCACCAAGTTGTACGGCGTGGAATGGCAGAACTTCGAATCAGCGGTCACAACTTTAAAAGTTCCGTTGTCACGGGAGAGAGATCTTCCCGAGTTGTAGCAGAGACCTTGCTCGGTCGGAGACGAGTACTGATCAGAGGTTCCCTTCCAATGTTTTCTTAGTAGAAGATGAAGGGCGGCAGAGACAATTCAAGGTGAGATGCTGGCATGGATGAAGTCAACAGTCCTGCCGGTGTGCTTCACTTTGGAGTCAGGAGATGCGGCAGAGTTTCCTAATCAGCGTGGTCTTCTGAGTAGCTTCAGTCACAGTGGAGGTTTCTGAAGGAGCAGCTAAACTTCACAGTGGCGATTTCTGAAGATAGGAGAATTTTCGCAGTCGTTAATTGTTCTTTAGTTCATTTATAGGGTGCTTCTTGTTGGCAGCCTTTATAAAAATTAGTCTGTCCTGCTGCCTATGTACTTCTTGACCCACTATGAGTGGTCGAATTCCCAAAGGTTCTGTGGTGCATTTTCCCCATCAGTTCTGAACCGGGGAGCAGAGCAGCCCACCGTCGATTTGGGTCATTGTCGAGGGAGCCCGAGGACAAGCTCTACATGGCTGTTTTCTAATGCAGAGCGATCAACTTTTATAATCTCTGTTTTGCATCTCATTATCTTTTCGACGAATAGGAATCTTTCCTTAGCGAACAACAGCCAATCGGCAGTCATTATTCCCAATCACGCTAGCCTCCATAGCATCTAGCAGGAGTTGGCGAGTTCAATGGAGGGTTATGTTTCAAGTTTTCTTCTTCCAGATGATGATTACTTAATTAAACGTCACTCTTCTTCTGTCTTGAACCGACATTATTGTAGTAAGGAATCGGAAATATCAGACTTTGCAGAGGTATCATATATTCTCGGAAACGTTTTGTTGTTATGCCCATTACGCGAAGAAGAAGTCGTGCAAAGATCATATTTACAAACTAAATGTGTGCACTCAGTCAGAAAAGAAAACCCTGTCTATTACCGAGTACCCCCAGTGACCCAGCGCATGCGCAGAGGGGGAGAATTGTGTCTTAGACATTTTCGCCATCGTGCATCCACAGAATGGTCATGGTGCGTCCTTAAGAGCAGTTTACCAGTTACGGGTTGGCTAGTCCTGCACAGACAATAACAGTATGTGTCTGACACAGGCAAGGTGACGATGTCTTCGCCGTTAGCTGCTGTGTCCCGCAGTCACCTAAGGAATACAGACCCACCAAGCCTGTTCAGTGGGACTAGCTATGAGAATAGAAATTGGACATTCTTAATTTGTGGCGACTTAAATTCCAGCACCAAAGCTCTACCGGATTTTATTGAAGATGACAATGTAACAGATATTCCTTTACTCTACAAATAAACTAAGACTGTTACCGAATTTTTAAATAGAAGATCAAAATAAGATGTCTGATAATAAGGTGTTAAGATGTGATATATTAATGAATACACAAGCAGAGACGAGGACAACTACTACAGAGCATGCAGTTACCACTACGCGTAAGTATATTTTGGATGAAAAATTGATAACTGTGTTGCGGGCTAACTTGTTAATACCTGATTCTTTAGAATTACCTTTTCATAAAGGAAGGAAGGGAACCAGATGAGGATTGTGTAAATAAAATGGTGACTTGAGACTTGACAACATTTGGTCAGAGGGGAGTTTTAATACCGCTTCACAAAAAGTCAATATAAATGGTGTACAAAAGTATCGTGGTATAACGTTTTTGAGCTGTCTTGGAAAATATTCACGAAGGTTCTCAATAATCAATGACTGGGCAGAAAGGAATGCCGAATATCATTATGTAGAAACACAGGCTGGTTTTAGGGCTGGTCTCAGTACAATCGACAATATATTTGTTATGCATGGCTTGATATCACACATTTTGAAAAAGTGAAAGAAGTTATATTGCTCTTTTGGGGATTTTACAAACCCTTTTGATTATGTAGTTTGATACTGTCTGTGGTACACATTAATAGTGTTAAATGTAAAAGGAAATACCAAGACATAAAAACATGTGTTCGGGTAAATACTCTCCGTTTTTAATGCAGTACTGCGGTTCATTAAGGGAAAGTCTGTACCCGTTTTTATTCACAATGTATTTGAATGATTTAGAAAAAGAGTATACTAATAAACGTGGTGATAGTATTGATCTGATATTTATTTAATTATTTTTAATTCTATATTATGATGACATAATCATTCTATTTGAAAGTAGAAGGGAACTGCAGAGGGTTTGGATATTTTATTCGATTACTGCAATAGATGGCGGTTAACAGTTAATGTGGAGAAAAAAATATTATGGTATTTCGGAGGGGAGGATGTCTCAGTCAAGGAGACAATTGGTTGTATGGCAATGGGGAAGTTTACATAGTTAATAGATGTAAATATTTAGCTCCCACATTTACAACTACTGGTTCATTTTTCGAGTATGTTTAGCAGAACAGGCTAAAAAGGCTGTGTCTGCATTACATAAATCCTGTAGTAAAGTCTAAAGTTTAATACCAGCCCATCTGTGCCAACTATTTGATAAACTTGCTTTACCTGTACTATGTTATGGTAGTAATATCTGGGGATTTCATTCAGCGTATGATGTTGAAAAATGCCACCTCCGTTTTTGTAAGCAATTACTTCATATTAAACAGACAAGACCAACTTGTATGGTTTATGGGGGAACTGCGAATGATGCCACTAAGAATTGCGAGCGAAATTCGAATTTTAAAATATTGGTTTAAAATTAGATGTGCCTCCAAATAGATTAGCTAGACACATATATATTGTGCTGTGCAACGATTGGTCTAATAATAATGATTGTAATAACTGGGTGAAGTCAATTACATATATGCTATGCTCGTAATGTTTTAATAATATATGGGTAGGGCAGGGATTAAATATCAATAAAGATCAATTTGTTTTACAATATAAGCAGAGAGCTTGCGATATGTATACTCAGGAATGGAGCGGACGCTTAGAGCGGGGAAACAAAATAAGAGTATCTTTCAGACGATTTCGGTTATATGACATATTAGATAAAGCAAGAATTGCAAAACATCAGTATGCTCTTAGCAATTTACGTAACGGGTCGCACCCACTATACATGGGAACAGGAAGGTGGCACTGACCTATTGCAATACCAACAGAAGAACGAAAATGTCAGATATGTGATCATATAGAGGACGGATATCGCTTCTTAGTTCTCTGCCAAATGTACAATGAATTGCGAAAGAAATATATAAAAGCATATTTTTGGAAAAGATGTATATAACGCCTTTCTTCTGCATTTACTCCATTTCTTCTTTTCTTTCAATTTTCATTCTCTTTCATTCTTCATTTCCTAGTACTTCCTTTCTCCTCCCTCCCAGACTGTCATCTTTATCATGGTATTGTTTGGGATTTTGTGGGTGGGGAATTGGAGGGGTCTAATAAATAGTGTATGTTAACACTTTAATGGTTAAATTCAATCATGAAAATCAAATTATTTGCTTATTTAATGCCCGTTTGCAGGCCCGGAGAAGACCATTATTGAGGTTTTATCACTGGAATGACTGGCTCAGTAGTATTCGCCTCTTGACCCGCAGATGACATTCCTCAAGACAACTACAGAGGCCAGTGTTGGCCATCTTCGGTATGAAAGGGTTAGGAGATCCATGTCCGCATCATATTTATTGCAGAAAAAGTTATAATGTAACAAAACTATAAAATCCGTCGTATATAGGTGAATGAATAATGTTAAACAAATATTAATTTTAATTATATAGAATTTTACTATTGTATTAGTATGTTTAGTGTTCCGCCAAAATATGCTTATGTACTGACCACTCGAGGGGCATCATCCTATTGTAAAAATAAATCTCTCTATGAAAAGGCGGTTTCTATAAACATCTGGTATTGTATTATATTCATAGTAATCATCAGTATACATTATTCTTAACTTAATTAATTAATTTATATATAATCACTATTTCCATCATTCTTATTATCATTATTGTATCGTGTTGTTGTTATTGTTGTCATCGTCGTCGCCGTCGTCGTCGTTGTTGATGTTGGCTTTGTTGTTGTTGTTGTTGTTGTTGTTGTTGTTGTTGTTGTTGTTGTCGTTGTTGCAATTGTTGCAATTGTTGCCTGTCAGTCTCGTTGCTCACGTCGTCGTCGTCGTCGTCGTCGTCGTTGTTGTTGTTGTTGTTGTTGTTGTTGTTGTTGTTGTTGTTGTTGATAATTTGTTATTATTGCTGGTTGTCGTCCTCGTCATCATTGTCATCATCTGCACCATCGTGATCGTTGTCACCTTCATATGTCATGTTTGTATTGTAGCCTCTGGGGGTGCACACTGGTCTGCCGGATACTCTCACACCGCGGCACCGCACGTGCACAGTACGTTGGGGCGAGGCAGCTGGTTATCAGTGGATCTCGCGGTTGCGGATCCGGTGTTGTGCGTTTCTGGCTGTACAAAGACCGACTTCGTGAGCCGGTGGAATATTTACATTCCAGTGGAGCCATGCGACCATGCGAAGTGAAGTTGAACTACACCGTTTCGTCCCGGCTGTTTGTGTCACTGGTGTGGTGGTCCATTATTCAATTTTGAGTTTACACATTATAAAATACATAATTAATTAGTAAGATAACAAACAAACAATAGTAGTCGTTTGCTGTTATGGGAGAAAAATCAAGTACATAGGGCTGACTTGACGATGCGCTTAACATGGTCTTCGCCAGAGGTACCTCGCCGATCTCTGATCTGTATAATCAGTGAGGTACCCCCGCAAAGCACGTTTAATATAAACTAAATTGACCCCTAACACAAACAGTGTTTGTTGTGAGAGGAAAGTGCCTCGCTCAGGCCTCCATCACAGAAAAATTCCTACAATGCTGAAGCAGAGGAAGAGAGCTGGCAAAAAGGGCCACTCTCCTGTTCAAACCATGATATGTAAATGGAGTCAACCTAGTGAAATAATAACTTGTTCTGATGTACGCTGTATCACGTGAAGATGGGGTGGATGATTTCCGCAGAATTCAACGCCGTCACCCTATGTGAGTTAAAAGATACTATATTGGTAGTTGCCGCTTTATATATGCAGACATTCTGCTAGATCCTATCCTATCAGTTAGTTTTTCGGTCCAAATCAAGGTTAAGCTGCAAGTGGCTGTGTATTCTACCTATCTTTAACATATGCGCCTGACTGGCGAGCGTGCCCAGTGTCACCCTCATGGAGCATCCCCCTCAGATAGAGAGCGTGTGGACATGTCACATGGTGGCAGCTTCGGAATAATATAATGATCCAGTCACCACCGCACCATGACCTCATATAACAGCACGGGGACAAGCCACATTACATAAGCATTGGAAAGCACATATAAGTTTATGGTGGGACATAAGAGGCAGATATCCAACTATGGTGACCTACCCGTGAGGGCGTGGTGGGTTCTAAGACTGCACCCAGTCACTTGGAGAGTTAGATGGAGATCTGTGTCCTGTGCGTCACCTAGCAGGTCGGGGGCAGATCAGGATAGATCCGCAGCCGGGGACTAACATTTACCTGTTATGGTTAGATTTACCTGTCTTGCGTTAAGTAGATCGCCCAGAGATGCACTGCAGGCCAGTAATTATACTATTTTCGCAGTGCTTCCTACTTTGGCATGGTTATCTAAGCTAATAAGTATCTGTAGATATAGGTGGGGGGGGGGGTGTTTGCGGTCATCGACCCTTTGATTCTAACCCCTCTGAAGCCCCAATAGTTTCAAAGTCAGCTCTAACCAATGTGGTGGAGGGAAGTCCAGACAATTATTAAGCCCTAAGGCTGGAGGAGCGTAGACCGAGGCAATTGCTCATTTATTCATAAGAATAGGAGGCCTTAAGTTATATACCCAAGCTGATACAATCTAGCCGGTGTGCGGTGTTACATATTGGCTACTCCCGGTAAAGAGACTTACACAAAATGTCTCCTACACAGTAATCGTCCCTTACTACTTAGAAACATATCCTATCGAGCTAAAATAGCCAGGTTTAGTTGGCCGCATGTAAGCTTTGCGTAGTTAGAACATGAACAGCAACCTCAGTGAAAAATTTATGCTGTGGGGAAATTAGGTGGTGCGGTTGTTGTTGCTGTATAGTGTAGCCTAGCCAACAGCGGCCCTAGTGTTTTATATAAAAAATAAGCAAAACATATAACTAGGATGGCTACTGCCATGTAACTAACTATAAAAGTAGAGTAAAAATGTGAGGTCACACGACCTTGATGGTGCCTGTTAGTCTCCGGCACAAAAATAAGAATAAATATATAAAAAAACTATAAAAATGCAGTCTCAGATGACCGTACGGTACCTGTTAGGCATCAGTACATTACATATTAATTAATACATTAATACAATGATGCAATACCTATTAGTCATCAGTACGGCAAGGGTTCTACAGTCCCTGTGGTTGAACCATCTCATATTGAGGGCATGAGATGGCATGATATGGAAGTTAGCTGCTAGGAAGATATCTGCAGATGAACTGTCAGATGCGGCTCACTCTTAAGAACGGTGAAGAAAAACTGTTGCAGATGCGGATTGGTATTATGTAGTCACATCTATTCACACAGTTAAGAATTTAAACAGTGGTTGGAATGGTCCATACTGGTGCAAAAGTGTGTAGCTGCCCCATAATTATGAAGGGCTCCAATTGAAAATTATTTGCTGCGGAGGCATCCTGCGGATCACAAGACGAGGTGCACTGCAAAGCTCGCGTGGTGCATCAGGCAATAATCCCCATGCCTGAGGTCGAAATGTTTAATACTGAGCACGACACATGTGCAGATTTGAGTTACCACTCTTTGGCATGGTGTGACAGATCCGGCGAGTTATCCATCGAAAGCACCACTCGTCCTACATACTTGACGAGTCTTGCATTGGCCCCAAAAGGCCCATCCGCAAAAGGTTCCTCTGCAGATGTAATTATTGCCCCCTGATGATATCCTTTCTGGGCGCTTACGAACAGTGTTTTGGATGGAGTCATACTTTTATTTTTGATTTTTGGCCTGGTATTTATTTCCCCAGGTTTTTACTTTTACTTGTTTTAATACCTGGATTTAGCTAAAACAATAGCTCGCGAGGACGTTCTCTTTGGTGATGGATAACTAATTTTCCGTCGAGAATGCCCAGGCTCCAATGTACCATGATTAAATAAAGTAAATAAAATATATTATTAAGTATATTATATTACAAACATGTAAACAGTGAGGACAATAATAATATTGTTAAGACACACATGCCAGGATATATATTCGTTGCAGTATGCTGTTTACCTACACCGCATACGGTGTCTTTACAGCATAGCGATCCACAATGATTATTTTGTTAATACACAGCTATGCGATAATAGCCCAGCTGTGTAGAATGACCTTAGTCAGCCTAGGGACAGAGTTTCAATTTTAAAAACATTAATAATAATAAGAAAAGTATTTAAAAAATAAAGTAATATTCACCTCACTACACTGTCCGCACACAGTAACCAGTGAACACATTCTGCTGCACATATGACATAAATGACTACAAGTGTCTGATGAAAAGTTCCCTTAGTGGGTCTGGGTTCCGCGATCCATGTACGCCGACCGTGGTGCATGCACTCGTGGTACGGTGATTTCTCTTGGAACTGATTCGAGGCTGGTGTCTGAAGATGCGGCTGAGAGGTTTGTGAAAGATGCGCTGAAACTGATGGAGTGCGGTGTCGATGTTTGGCTGAAGGTGGTGACTGTGGTGATGCTCAGCATGCGGACGGTTTTCTGTGGAAGTGGATGCTGGCATCATCATCGTGGTTGTGCTGGTGATCGTCGTGTGCGTGGAATGGATGGTGCTGGAGGTGATGATGGTATGCGAGTGTTTTGTCGATGTCTCAGTGGTGGTTTTCAATCTCTTTGCAGCCTGAATAAGTCTGCTGGTGATTGGTACGTGGAACTGGTAAGATGTCTGGCTGGTGTGTGATGCGTCTTTCCTCTGTGTATGTTCTATCCGGTATAGTGGCTTTGTGGATGGCTGGTGTCATGGTGCTGATGCCAGATGCGGTGCAGATGCGGTGCTGGTGATGATGGTGGTGTCTGCGCTGATGCTGCATGGTGGAGTGTCTGTGGTGCTGGTTACCTCCGTTTTCTCCAAGTCTAAATTTATCATCAAGTTTTGTGGTGATGGAGAACCTTCAGATACTGAAATGTCCCTTAATCGAATTGATAATGAGGGAAATGTTACTGGTGGTACTATCACTATTGGTGCGGATGCAGGAACTGTTGATGGTGCCAGTGTGGGTACTGCGGATGTCGCTGGTGTTGTCTGTATAGTTGCTGCCATTGATGTCGACGTGGATGCTGTTGCTGGTGTGGATGCCAGTGCGGATGCGGGAGCTGATGTGGATGGAGGAGGTCATGGCAGTTGTCGTCTCTTTGTTCGATTAACACATGACATCATCCTGGTAGTTGGAATAACTCTCATTGGTGTGCATAACACTAATAACGGACCTACAATGTCAATGTTTCGTCTTCCTGTCCCGAATTCAAATTTACGATGAGAACATGCGGTCGCGTGTGTGATACCATAGTGCGAAGATGAGTACAAACAGTTACAGTCTACACAGTTAGCCCTCTGGAAGAGGTGATCTCGATCAATATGCAACTTCAGATCGGAGTTTTTCGAAAATTCTCTGTCGCAGGCTTTTCCTTTAGGAGAAGTGAAACTGCACAGAAGTGTTCGTAAAGCAAGGTCTTCTTCGAGTGACATTATTTTATTACTTCTGCATGATGTTTTGTGGATCCGAAAAACTCCTACCTTAATCTTTTATAACTTTTTAAAACTTTAATAGCCAATAAATGAAATAATAATAAGAAACAGCAGAATTTAGTTTGTAACACGAAACTGGCCTAATGTCGTCCCTTGTATCAGTTTGATGAGAAGATGACGTTTTAGTGCACGACTCCTTCCTTGTATAGGTTTTGGTGACATTACAGGAAATCGGATGAACTTCTGGGTGAGTTGGTTATTGCCATGGATGGATTGTGTCTGTTTAGTCTCCTTGTGGCCAATTATATATTCCCTTAAGAGAAAGACGAGAAATCAGGTCTTCGATCAACATAAAAATCGCAGACTACTTATTTTGGCGGAAGCTCACCTTTTAAGAAAAGTGATGCTGTTTTCAAGTTAGATACTTATAAACTTGCCTATTCTAATTTTAAGCTGGAACATACGAGGGTGTGTGGGAGAGCGTAATTACGTCAGCAGCCTATAACCCTGACTCATCACCTCTTGCATCCTCGATCACACACGTGGGAGCTACTTGGGAGGGTGATTCATTTGTGTATAGTCTTTGATCCAATTTACCGGAAAACAGAGGTGTTGATCACGTGATACTTGTTTTGAAAACATGTGGTTGATCAGAAATAAAAATAATATATAGCCATAGCGGATAAGGGACTAACATATTTCTTTGGAGGATGTACCCCCTCCTGGATCCACACGTATATCTCTTGTGTTTGCGCATCTGCTGCTTGATCATGAGTGAGTTTCTCCGCATCCCAGTCTGTGCACCGCAGTTCTGGGAACACGGGAACAGGCAGTGTTGTATGTGTTATGGTGGTGGCCACTTCTTGTTCTTCCTTGAGCCCGATTCTGCTCAAGGCATCAGCATTTCCATGGAGTTTGCCGGGTCTATGAACAACATTGAAGTTGAAGAAGGCCTGCATGGATTCCTGCAACTGCACTACCTGGCCCTGCTTATTTTTTAGGTTTCTGAGCCAGCATAGTGAGGCGTGGTCTGCACATAGGGTAAACGGGCATCCATACATAAAGTGTTTGTAGTACTTAACAGAGTACACTGCAGCAAACAATTCTCTCTTAGTGGTTGCATAGGATTTCTCTGTTTTGTTCATGGTATGCAAACCATAATCCAATACCTGCTCCATTCCATCTTCTGTGACCTGTGATAGAACAGCACCTATTGTATAAGCAGATGCATTCTAAGATGAAGTCGAGGTTAGTGCTAGGATGAGCAAGACATGGTGTGGTTGTCACGTATTCCTTCAACCCCCTGAAGGTAACCTTACACTCACTCGTCCACTTGAATGGTCGATCCTTTTCAGTGATCTGGAACAAGGGGGGGGGGGGCGGTGCAATCTCGGTGAAATGACAGATGTAACGATGATAATACTGGCAGAGCCCGACGAAACCTCTAGTGTTCGTAACCGAAGTTAGCATCTGCCAGTCTGCCACTGCCTGTGTTTTTGAAGACTGAGTGGCCGCTCCATCTGTGGATATTAGATGTCCCAGGAACTCGACACTTTGTCTGAAGAAATGGCACTTCTTGAGTTTGAGCTTGAGCTTAGCAGTACGAAACCGCATCAGAACCATGTCCAAGTTGGTCAACGTCTGATCAAATGAAGAGCCAAAAACGATAACGTTGTATATATAGCAGAGGCATATTTCTCATTACAGGGTGGTTAACACCTGCTCAATGAGATGCACGAATGTACCAGGAGCATTGCACAAGCCATAAGGCATTTTGCAGAACTGGAAAAGACCGTATCTGCAGACGAATGCGGTCTTCTCCCGATCAGCCACAACCATGGCTACCTGCCAGTATCCACTTGCCAGGTCAAGAGTACAGAACCATTTGGCGCCAGACACCGAAGCTAATGACGGATCCATTTGCGGAAGCGGATATGCATCTTTGATGCATGGGCCATTAAGGCGGTGGTAGTCAATGTAAAACTGCAAAGATCTGCCCTCCTTGCCTGCAAGTACTATGGGACTGGCCCAGGGGGATGATGAAGGCTCTATAATGCCTGTCCGCAACATGTCACTCACCTGTTGGTGTGCTTCTGGCTCTTTGTGTATGGGAAGACGTCATAACGGTTCCCGTACATGTCGGTTGTTCCCGGTGTTGATGGAGTGATGCATGAGATGAATTTCTCCCAGGTCCATATCTCCTGCAGAAAATTTCTCCTGATATTTTAACAGTATCTGTCGTACGTCTCGCTTTTGACATTGCGTTAGTCCAACTGTGGCATGCAAATATATGTCTTGCAAATGTTCTGGTATGTTGTCATTAGAAGCTGTTGTTGGTGTGGTTGTAGTGCGGGTTGTCTCCAATGAAATCATGTCCACCAAATGGCCACAGCGAACACCTGTGACAAGCATTACACGGTCGACTGTTCCATTGAATTCTCTGAATGGTATTTGGTTCTTGTTGTTAGTGTCCACTATCATTCGTGGACTCACGCATTGGGAGGCGATCATGTATATGGTCGGGTCCAGCATGGCTATGTGTGGGTTGCTTCCTAGCTGTGGTGCGGTGCCCCATCGAATTGCCTCCTGTCCCGGCTCAACTGTTGCTGTAGAAGCTAATATCATTGCACAAGTGAATGACAGCTTCACTCGTTGAATGAATTGCATCTCCTCTATCTCTATCATGATGTTTATAGTACCAGTCACCGGAACGTCACCGGAACGTCAGCCCCGGTGGCTGTTTGCAAAAATATGTTTGATGACCTCATACAAACGCCTGTTGAAAACGGTGATGGAAGCTCCAGTGTTCACCATGGCACTGGTAGAATTTCTACCAAACAAGCAGGCACACTTATATATCACTTTGCGGCGTGATTGCAGGAGCGTTTCCATAGATGCTGTTTGTGGCATTTCCTTTGCTGTGGTGGGTATTGCATATAGATAGCTTGTTTTTATATTGCTTCTGTGAGTACGGTGGGTGGCTGAGTGGTGAAGGGCCAAACCCATCATCGTTGCTGCTGGTATTGCTTAGGCAGTGACGAAGTTGGACGTAGCAGTGGTGCTATTTATGATGCTTGTGGGGTGTACTACGAGTTTGTGTAGACAGCAGTTTGAATTGGATTGGAATGGTGTAGGCAGTTTGCCACCTGAGCCAACCATTTAGGACAACACATCATGGGATGTTTTGGTGATGTACAAAAGAAACTGTGTCGCTTGTTTTGCTTTTTGTGGTGGTTCCTTTTGCGGATCTGTGATGCGGAACCCTGAACTCCATCTGTATCACTACTGCTGCTGCTGGGTGCGGGAGATGATGATGAGGGTAAGTGTGTATTGCATACTACTAGAGGGCACCATGTATTAAATGCCATGGTGGTGGGTTGTGGTGCTTGAATAAACGTTGTTTCAGTGGAGGTGCTTCAACCAACCACTGCCCCTTTACAAAGGAAAGATGGTTTAGTAGATGCGGTTATTGCGGGATCACAATTATCCACAGAGAGAGATGATGTTGGTGCTGCAGATGCTGTGTGCATCATAGGCACTGACTTGTGTGAAGCCGGTTTTGTGTAGTGTTTAGTTTTGTTGAGGTAGCATAAACGGTTGTTGTTGTTGAATTCACCTGACGTTGTTGTCGATGGACCGAAGTTGAGCCGGGTTGCAGGAGTGGCCACAGAAGTGACCCTTTAATCAGTGCACATTCTAGTTTGACGGATGCTCAGGCTGCGGTGTGTGATTATCACTAGTTGGTGTTACAAAGGGAGGGCGGTGAAGACATCGCTCCTTCCAATGACCTAGCTGACCACATCCAAAACATACGTTAGGCAGTTGGGTGTGTGGTGTGGTGCTGCTTGGTGGCGGTCGTGTAGTCCGATGTGTGGCGAGGGTTGTACTGAGGGTGGTGACTAAGCTGGTAGTGAGGGTACCTTACTTTGATGTAGTTATTGCCCCCAGATGATATCCTTTCTGGGAGCTTACAAAAACTGGGTGCGGATGTGGTTAGTATGCCCCAGAGATGCGTTTCAAATGCACTGCTGCAGTTATATGTCAATGCCCTTGCAAAACACCACCTTCTCTCCCTACTGACTGCTCTCGGTTCTGATTTTCCAGCTCCTTTTATACTACTTCTGGCATCACAGCTGGAGCGCCACAACCAATCAGTGCGCTAGTTTCAGGGGCAGGAAAAGCGATCACGTGATAAGCCATTCTCCCCATTCACTAAGTACATACACGCGATTATGGCTTTCTAATTACACTGCCTTATTTAGCAGGTTAGGTCAAACTTACCATATATGGGCAAGTGGGCTGGGTGGCCTGATTGCACATCACGTTCGCTTGCCATCTGTGCGTGTACGTAGTAGATTTGCGCGAGAATCATGGTGCTCCACCACTTGCCCATATATGGTATGTTTGATCGTGTCTCCTAAATAAGTCAGTGCATCTCCCATGCTTCATAGCGGTAACGAGGACAAGAATGGCTGGCGCACTGGAACTAGTGCGGGATTCGCTCAGCCGTGAATGTATTGGGCCATGTCTCAAAATATATGAAATATTTTGCAATAGAGTGTATATCTTTCGATAACCGGTTGAATGAGGTACATGTGTGTGAAACTTGGGCGATGTAAGTGCAAAACCCAAGAAGCGAGACGAGAATATGATTTAATTTCGTTTGTTTGTTATGGTTGGACCTGTAGCTCCAAGGTAGATGTAACGTCGTAAGCGTATGGAGTTACAGTACTGCAGCTAGGGGCTATGCTGTTGCTGTTTGTATATCTTTCCTCTTGATAGGAGCACCCACCGATGTGGTTACATATACAGTTTGATTTATGATCACTATATAGTTATAATTTTAGTCCGCAATTTGGTTAGCTAAATATATTCATTGACCGAATACAGTTCAATAATAATGGCAAAAGCACTGTTCAGCTCTAGAGTGCATGAATAATTATAGATAAACACAGATTCAGGATAGAAGTTACTGTTGTTTAATGGTGTTGTGCAAGCTAGTTAAAGAGGAAGCTTCTACCACAGTGTAGGTTGTAGCATAGCCTTCTAGTTATACATTCCAATTCACATAACAATGAGCAGTTGCTAGGTAATAATCCAACCATGGCTAGACTTGTAAGTCGATAATAAGTTTTTACACGGTGATCTTCTGTGCTGGAGAAATATTTCCAGGAATTATCGCCAAGGTAGTCGATGATGGTTTTCTTAAGTAGATATAAATATTGATACCTATACTGATGAAGTGCACCACAGTGTAGCAAGAAGTGTTGATACTTTTCAGAATTCAACTGATAGAGATGACATGTGGGGTTCACGGTGGTTTGATTGAATTTGCTAAGTGTTGCTTGTACTAGGTATGTCCCTGTGATGAGTCTGACTTTAATGACACTACGTTTTACGTCCTTGTTGTCACTGTCTACGTGTGTACGGATATATGACATTTCCCAATAGAAACGGCTTTAATGTTGCAGTTTTGGAGTGTACGTTTGGTGTCACACTCACTCTGTAGGTCTTCATTCCATTGGCTGTCCACTGCACATTTTACTACTGATTTCCATTTTAACTTTGAGGGTAGATTCAAAATAGGTTCTTAGATGTTTGGGAAGTTGTATCTCTCTAGCAAATTCTTAGTATGAATAAACCAGCTGCCAGATTTTCGAATCTCGAATGCCATGTGTCATTTTAGTATGTGATTAAGTGGCTTGATTTGGCATGCCAGGATGTTCCTCAGAAGTGTTAGCTGGCATATGTGTATCTCAGCAGTGATTAGTCTAGCGCCAAGTAGAAGGAGTACAGCACATTTCGGGATCCTCGTTGGAAGGGCTTATATCATTCTAAGTATGTCAATAAAGAAGCTTTCTAGTTAATCAAGTTCTTGCTTTTGTAGTACAAGGATCTTTAGTCCATATAGTAGTCGTAGGATGGCATATAGCTGGATGATACATTATGCAATTTTTGGTAATTTATCATCACATCCATGTAGACCTGTTCCAGTGTGACTATAGAGTGTGCGTCTAGCACAATATATACGCTCCTGAACATTGAGTTTTGTTTCTTGTTTTGAAGTTCGAGATAACCCCAAATGAGTTGCTGTTGTAGAGGTAGGTATTTCTAATTCACCAAGGTACCATTTAGGCAAGTGCGGAACAGATTTTGTGTGTAATGAATTGTGCAGTACTGTAGACTTTTCTGGATGTACTAGGTATCGCTCACGAGATGAGTAATGATATACAATATCAAACATGCATTGCAGCTCAAATTTTTAGTTGCTCACTAGGGTTAGATCGTCGAAAACTGTTTGGGGATACTGTATACTGAGTACCCATGGCTGTCCCTAGTTGTGAAGATTATAATTGATGGAGCAGGTTGTTAATGTAAATGTTGTACAATCCGGTGGAGAGGATGACCCCTTGTCGGACGCCTTGCAGTATTGGGAATGAGTGGCTTAGGAAGCCTCCGACTTCACTTTCACAGTAAGATCCCTGTAGAGCAGATCTGTAATGTGCAGTAAGTGTAGATGCATACCTTGATCATACAGCTTACACTTTAGGGATGCATGATCCACCACTGCAAATGCCTTTCTGTGTGTCTAGGAAGGAGGTATACGGTGGGACGTCTAGATCTTTGCTTTTTGTAGTAGTTTCTGAGAGTATCAAACCGGCTATAAGTGGAGAAAGTTCTTTAGTAAATCCAAACTATGGAGATGACTGTTTGCATGGTAATGACTCTTCAACTTTGACAAGGATGACATGTTCAAATATCTTTCCCAGCATGGAAAGGCAATACAGTGTTGCCAATCCGTAACCCTACGTATGTATCGCTTTAGATATAAATGTAAGGCCCAACACCACGTTTTTCTCACTCAGACGGATTTTTCATTCTTGTATTTACTCACAGACATGCACTAATAAACGTTTTCTATCGCAGATGTATGGATACATATGGTTTTAAAAGCCTTGTGAATGGCATTTCTTTACGACGTCCCGGTTACTAAGGACGTTTTTGACGTTTTATGTTGCAGTTCCCGCCACTTGATACATCGCTACAAATTGTATAACGTCATTGACCAGACACTTGCAAACATTGAACTCTCCAGGATATCCTCTAAGCTTGGAAATTAGATGTAAATAATTCATACATTGATTCAAACTTATTTAAGAGATTTCGACCCAATACAAATTCACCCTCTTTATTTAACCAAATAGGCGATGCCTATTTTGATGTTAATGTACATGTGGTACGTTTCATATGGTTTAAGGATTTGGCAAACCCAAATATACGCTCTCGTTATTCTCTATTCCCCTCCCCCACCCAGTGTATTTGCTTGACGGGGAAAAGTGCCGATGATAATGCCACTACTACGGCTGGAACTAAAGTAGTTTTTGCTCTCCAGTATTTGTGTATGCGCCTTTCGTGATGAAGAGCTCTCAAATGGGGGTAACGTGCTCGGGGAGGTAACAACACTTATTGAACAGGACTATTTCAGCTCGCATGGATATTAATTTCTGACATTTTACTAGTTGTGCTTGTAGTGGCGTTTATGTTTGCTTTTCCAAGCTTTGTCTGATTCTCTTTTGAATCCCAGGACTGTTTGTTGGATGACTGCTTCATTAGACAAGCTATTCAAATCCTTGACCAATCTGCTTAAGAAGAAATTTGCCCTGATCCTCAACCTACTCTTCATAGTCTTTACTTTATAACAGTGACCACGGGTTCTTAGATCTTCGTCAGTCTCAAACATTATTGTGATATCTATATGATCAATTCTCTTCATCAATCAATCAAGTTCATTCTCATAAAACACTACAGTGTTAGAGAGAAGCTATGTACAATATTTCTAATAAATAATTAATAATACAATATAGGTATCGTTATTAAAATTGCTATGGTCATATTTCACTACATCGTTAGCCTTATTGTCTTCTTCTTCTTTTCGTTCGCTGATCATACCGCCAGTCCTGTAAGTAACTATCGACATGATCATAAGCATTACGTGTGTGGATCCATGGTTTATTAGAGTGCGCCGTGTGACCTGGAACCTCCGTCTTCAGCACTCGAGGTTTCTGTCAGGGTTACCTCACCCTTACCTCCTTTAGTCGCCTCTTACGACACGCAGAGGATATGGAAGGTGTATTCTAAGCCCCACCTACAGGGCAAGCCTTATTGTTATCACCAGATATTAGTGTTTCAGCTGCAATACCGACAGGCAAACACTGCACAAACTACAGAGCTGAAGTCGAATCACTGGTTCATGCAGCTAATACCATCAGCAGAACAGCAGACCCTATTGCACAGATTGTCTTTTTATCTGATGCCCGCTCCGTCCTTGAGGCTATCACCAAAGGTAAACTGCTATAACTTGAAGATGCACTACAAACCATCAAATACTTTCAGATAGCACTGCAGTGGATTCCCTCACACTGTGGATGCCTACCATCATCTCTCGAGGCCAGAACAAGAGACCATTTTTCGTCTCAGAACTGGACACAACAGACTAAACCAACACATGTACAGGCGGTTCCACCTTGTCCTTGTGGAGAAGCAGATCAGACCACAGAGCACATACTTCAATGTTGCAGTACGTATCAGCAGCTGAGAGAAGAGATCTGGCCTTTGTCAAGCTCTTTTCTTGAAAAGCTGTATGGGCCTGTGGAAGAACTGCAGAAAATCACAGATTTCATCTTGAGAACGGCTCTCCAAGTGTGATACCAGCGATCGAAAAGAAGAAGAAGTGTTTTACTGCTAGGCTGCGATGAGGGTCGCTGCACGTTCATGAGCTATCTCTCGATAGCAATCTTCTAGTATTCTGGTTAAGCAGCGTGGATAGCAGAAATAATCCTACAGCCAAACCAGTCACTAACCTCCTTCCAAGAACTGTGGACAATTCACACCGAGAATCGTTGCCTTCTTCATGTGGCGTGCGCTATACAATAAAAAGCATCAATCTCCAACAAGAACCATCAGCAACCCTCAAGGGAGAATCATGGATATGTCCAGTAAGGACATTCGAAATTTGTTGCCATAGCCTGACGGCCATCCAAGGCATATGTGCTTTCTGCCACCAGTCCTGGACGACCTCCTACTCTCATCCAAAACTGAATGCGATCGCTACGGGCCTGTTCCCTGTAGTGGTGATGGTAGCGTCATGTAGTCATAATCATGAACATCTGGATCACATCTCCCCTTTTGCTTCTGTATTCTAGTTTGGTAACTTTATTATTGCTCTTTTAGTCCTGGCACTAATCTTGTACCATGCCCTTGTATTCTTTCTAGCATATTCTGTACAGGAAACCAGACGTAATTACCACGCACAAGAGGTTTGAAAGAGTCTTAAACAGGTTAGAGATGAGCGGTCCATCGAGGTACTGGAAATTGAGTTTGATGATACCAAGGGTTCTGTTGGCTTTCTTAGTGGCTATGCTTAAATGATTTGCAAATATTAACTTCTTATCAACAGTGACTCCGATATCCGGTTCACTTCTGTGGATTCCTCGTTAATGGACATTTCCGGTTTTAGCTATGCCCCGCCCATCTCTAGCTAAGCTCCACACACACCTCGCTCCTGTTGTGATCGATCGATCTCTGAACATCCTGACTATCAATTTCCATAAAACTACACTGGTAAGCTGTTGAATATTTTGGAACTAATTTGACTGAGCGCCCATTCAAATTAGTTTCAAAATATTCAACATCATGTTTATTAAATAGGGCAGAATTACAAAGACATACAATTCATATAACGTGTCGGACTATTTGAAATTTGATGACGGTCTATATGGAACCCTTTGTGACGTAATAATTGTGACGCCATCATACATGCGCTGAGCTTATTATGATGTCATACGAAAGGTGAATTGTTCTATCATCTGGGTGCACGTGATAGGTGTGATCTTTCATTGTTTTTACCTAGAGGCATTATTTTTGTTATTTAAGGATGAAGCTTCAATTGCCACGTCTCAGACCACTGCCCAAGCTTATCAATATCGCTCTGAAATTGTGTGGTCTCTTCTGGTGTCTTTATAGATTTAGATATATTGGTGTCACCAGCAAAAGATTGTGTAGCACACTTTATTATGAAGAGAAGAAAAAGCAGTGGACCGAAGACGCTTCTCTGGGGTATTCCGCTATCAACAGTTGTCCAAGGGGAGAAGACAATTAATGACAGCTGGGTGGATGGTTAAATCGAGAAGCGGTCGAATGGATGAAATCAATGGCAGCTTGGTGGATTTGTAGATGGAGAGACGGTCGGGTAGATGCTATCAATGGCAGCTGAGTGGATGGAGAGATGGCCGAGTGGAAGCAACCAATGGCTGCTTGGTGGATGGGCAGATGAAAAGATGGGCGGCTGGATGCAATCAATGACAGCTGGGTTGATGGGCAGAGGAGGGAGGGGCGGGTGGATGCAATTAATAGCAGCTGGTGGATGGATAGAAAGAGAGATTGGTGGGTGGACGCGATTAATGGCAGCTGGGTGGATGATCAGAAGCAGACATGGGCGGATGGATGCAATTAATGACAGCGGGGTGGATGGACATATGGGTGGGTGGATGAACGCGATGGCAGCTGGGTAGATGGACAGATGGCGAGATGGTCTGGCGGATGAAAGTAATGACAGCTGGTGGATTGACAGCTGGAGAGATGGGCGGGGGGGGGAGATGAACATAGTGGCAGCTGGGAGGATGGCATATGGAGAGATGGGCGGGTGGATGAAATTAATGACACTGGGTGGATGAATAGATGGATGGATGGGCGCGTGGATGAAAGCAATGGCAGCTGTGTGAATGGACAGATGGGCGGATATGTGAACGTAATGGCAGCTGTGTAGATGGCTAGAGGCACACAGAGTAATGAAGACTTACTCTCCATCAGGAATGCACTGAAATACAGCCTTTTCACCCAGCATACCTACCACTTCAGGCGTGTGGTAGACTATTGTTGGGAGCCGTTTCGGTGGATCTACAAATAAAAATCAGATCAGTTATACATGTTCCATACAGAAACTAAACAAGAACGACGATGAGACATTGTTGAAATCTATGCCCCCACCCCCACCACCATCATCATGCAATAGCGCAATGTAGCATGAAGAGTGTCATCTAGCAGTACAGTGTCAAAGGAAATTGACACAGCATATTGTGTTCGTGTTTATTTCTGTATGCAAGCATGTACTGCACTGATGGCATTCACTCAGCTATATAAGTCATATTGTTAGAATTATTAGTAATCGCAATTCCCTTAATTCGGGCACCCAACGCTTTTGACCACAAAATTAAGATGGCTCTATGGAACCCCGAGAACAAAACACATGCCAAGCTTACCAAGTTCCATCAGTAGAACTAGCGTTATCATCCAGAGATGGACACCAATTTCCATTTTTGACACTAAAATCATTCGGGTTCTTGGGCGACAACAAGGGCACCCTAGCTGCCAAGTTTCTTGATAACACTTGTAAAACTTTAATCGAACGAAATTAAGATGGACATACACACGGAGTAACCAACAAATGGGCAGATAAAGCAAATTCTTTATACCCCATATATTTATACTGTATTTGCCCGTGCGTGCGCGCGCGAGTGGATGCGTGCATGCGTGCGCGTGCGAGGTGCGTGTGCACAAAATCGACATATAGCTAGAGCGGCGCGATATACCGATCTCACATCTTAAACCGGTTTGATATGGTGGCAGTTTGCAAACCGCTGTAATCGTGCTCAAACCGAAAAACCGAGTTTAATTAATTTTCGGTTTAGTCAATACTGATTAATCCTTTTAAATTATAAATATTGCTGATATGTCGGTCTCCGCAGTGGTCTTGGGAACCGTCAATTTGCAGACCTAAAGTCTATTTTTGGAAGCTTACCACTAAAATGACTGGCTAAATAACGAACTATTGTCAAGAATAAGCTTCCTTAGTCTGCAAATTGACATTTTCCATGAGAATATTATACGCTTATTGACTAAATTCGTCCATTAACTAGTTTAAACGCCGATCCATTTAAACATAAAAAGTCAACGTTTCTGTTATTTTCTATTCACACTAAGTTGCTTATGGTGAATGGCACTCTGTCTGTAACATTTCCAATATTTTAAAAGTAATGTGACTGAATGACTTTCTATTGGTCGTTCGTATTCAGTGTTAATATTGCCTAATTGGGTATACAACGTTTTAGTTCTTTAATTCGTGTATGCTTGATTGACGCTTGTTCAGCATGTAATGAATGAGTCTCATGCTGTGTGAATGATTCAGTAATAACAATTCCGCAACACACATGATTACCTATATCTAAGGCCGTGTTCTCAATGGAGAGTTAATCGGGAATAACGCCATACCTCAGTATGGCATTACGCTGGTTAAATCTCTGATGAGAACACGTCCTAAGACTAATTGATCACACATTCTGCTAATCTAAACATGTAGCCCATATCGCGAATTCCAACTTGTCGCTATTCAGATAGAAAATAAACATGTTTATTTGTGCTGTGTTTCTGAGCGAGAGAGTTATCACAACAAGACTAAGTAACCTTAGTTAAAGTTAAGATCACAAGTTAACAACCACCTTGACCAGAGATGCCAGTTCGCATTATATACCGGTAATAGGTGTAATTCAATAGGCGTACGCTCTAACCATGCACGCACCACCCACACTCCCTTTGTAACTGGTCAACATCATCATTACCGGAAGGTCTAACCAATGTAAACGATGCGACTCGGTGACCGCTTGTCATCAGAATCTTAAAAGGAGAGCAATTGATTGAAAGTTATTGCTGTCCGTGAACTGGCAGTGATGATTAAACAAATGATAAATCCCGTGCATTAGAATTAATCGATTGTAAATGGAAAACATGATTGTTAGTCCGTAAGAAGCTAGATTATTATTACTGATGCTTATTAAGAAATTAAAAGTCGCAAATGTGTATTTTGGGTCAAGAGTTCCCGACAACACACGCATACTTGATACATGTTTGTCGAAAAAATATTACATATGCCTACAATAATTGTACCCACTCATCCTTTGAACCGCCCATAAAACCGATATACGGTTTAAACCGGTTTGAAAATTGACATCGTCACCGGTTTGAAATAATGTTATACCGCGCAGCCTTACATATAGCCCGGCCTCTGTCGGGTGCACAGCGTTCGAATCTCCGTGACACAGGCGTAGCTGATGGCGCCGAGACATATCTTAGACCGACCGCTGACATTGCAAATATCTCCATTCCCAGCTGATTCTCAGCAATTACCAAAACAAAACAAACCCAATCAGTTGTCAAAAATGTATCAATTTTCGGAAGAGACATAATTGAGGGCCTTGATGCTCGTTCAGGTGTCTAAAACCTTAATCTTGTAGGGCCTACATGTGCATACTTCTTAAAGGGCTACGCCACTGGGTGATTTTGTGCGGCTGGCGTAAAGTACTAATTCTCCGCATTAATTTGAGACCAAGAGCACAATTTTATGCCAACAAATAAAAAAGATAGCCACAATTTAAATCGCTAACGTAACCAGTAGATAGAGGCGCCATTTTGGCCAAGCGGCTGACGTCACCGAGACGCGTACTCTCGTTGCACAATCAAGGATAGCCGTAACCAGGGGAGGTAGCTCTTGTATCGCGTGTTACAGCGCTTACCTCGGGATAATTAGCATACTAGCAACCGCTGCTAAACAACTGCCACCTTGCCAGTATTTGGAGGATATTAAAATGCAATTAGTGTCCCGATGATCGCGCCAGCCATTGCAGCGATAAATTGTCAAAAATTGTCTTCTTGGTCTGCAAATTGGCATATTCTATTAAAACATTAAATGGTTATGCCAGAAGTATGTTTGCAATCAACCAGTTACAACAAATTCTTGAAAGCGTAAAATATGTTAGTTGAATAAATTTTGAAAGTTATTTCTCTGAAAGCCTTTGATGCCTATTGCAACGTCTGCTTCCAGTCAAATTCCAGTTTCAAAATATTCAAAATATTCAACCAAGTAATATTCAAGTAAGTACGGGTCAACATTTTAAAATTGTGATCAATTAATTAACTCTTTCAAGGCCAGAAAAGCAGAACGCTTCAAATTTACCGTGTATATTGTCTGAAACCAATTTGTTTGGAAGCTACTGCAACATAATTCCAGGCAAATTTAATTCAGAATATTCAACACTCTGCACGGTTATTTTTAAATTGTGAGCAAACGTTGTAAATGATTAATAACGCTGGATTTCAATAGTGTGAAAGCATTAAATTACTAATTATGTCTAGCGTGCACTTGCCATTATTTACTACCCGTCACCAATGCTATCGTCTACGAAGTAAGCCGCTAAGCAATTGGCTGCAATTGACCGACCAGACAATCAGCGACATCGTTTCATTTTGGTTTGCAAATCCCATTTTACAATTGATGCAAGAAAATACTGACGTTTATTGTCGAGCTTGATTCAGTTATATTATCATTAAATACCGTGTCCTTTGTTTGAAATGCATGCCACACTATTTTAATAGTATACAGATTATGTGTTCTAAACGCGTGTCTTCCAAATTTTGATGTGGAAGATATCCATGCCGATGTTATGAAGGCATCTTCCAGTTAGCTCCTTTTTATGTGCATGCTTCAGTTGATCCGGCATCTGAAAATATGAATTGCTGTACCATTTCCATGATCGTTTCTGTTACTGCATGCACATGCCTGACATGCGGACAAGTTGCGACTTAACCATTTCATTCCAGAACTGGCCGTCAAGTTGGGGAATGCTCGTTTGCAGGCCAGGAGAAGACTATTTTTGAAAATTTACCATTAGAATGACTGTTTCAGTAACCGAACCAGCCATTCCAGTGGTCAATTTAAATAAAAAGTAGTCTTCGCTTGGCATGCAAATGGACATTCAATAAGGAAGGAAATATTCTGATTTTCCTGTCAGAATTTGATCATTAAAGGGTTAATTATTATTCGGCCTTCATAACGGGAAGTAAACAAGTAAATCTAAAGCACTGGCGATATGTTGCTGGTGTGTAGCTGACGTCATAATCTCGCGGTTTCTCGCTCCCGTTGCGAGAAAATGGATGCGCCCGAGGAGTCACGTTTTCGACAGTTTTGGGTATATTCATCTTATTATTTCTTGGCATAGTGCGGTAGGTAAACCCAGAAAAATAGCCTAACCCGAAAAGAATTGCTATCAAGCTGGGGTTGATCTCGTTGGAACCGGAATTTCATCCTCTATAACATATCCAAAATCCGCAAAAATCCGTTTTGGTGAAATCTTACAATACGCAAATTAGTTAATTAATATGCATATAATGACCTTTGTGTGGTATAAAGCACTTAATCTGTTATAAAATGAATGTATTTGTTATCTAACTTGTTTTATATTACATGATTAATATACCATATATGATAAAATGTAATAAAACAATCAGCTAATTAAATTAATATAAATTAAAATAACTAATATGCAAATTATTTAATTAAAAGTGCACATTCACATCAAATGCGTGAAAATAAAATCGCTAAATTTGCATACTTTTAAGGTCGTAAATTGTGTATCTAAAAGTAATGAAACGGAATAAATCTTAACATAAGATGATTTCATATCATAATTAATATAATCTTTATAGGTGTCAAATTCAATTACGGACTCGTGTCTCTAATTCAATTTCACAACTTTAAAAATTATGTTAATTAATATGTAATGAAATCATTGTATGTTAAGATTTATTTGGCATGTTTACATCTAGACACATAATCTAAACCTCTTAAAGTATATAATGTAACAATCTTATTTTCAAGAATTTTGGTGTGAATATGCACGTGTGATACATACGAACCGAGAAACTAAATATGATACATTATTTGAGATCTAATTACTATGTTCAGAATTCCATAATACTATAGACCTGTGCCATATCATATTGGATATTTAAAATCTAGTTTGAAGCAACAGCTGCCAGTCAAATAAGTGTCATCCTCAAGGCCTTTATGAATGGTTATTTTGAAATTGAGACAATGATATTTCAGTGATAAAAGCACATAAAATATGGTAATACATCGTTTGAGATGTATCCTTGAATACCTATAAGTGGAACTGCTGTTAATATTTTGCTTGAGATAGATTTTAATGGTAGTGTAGATTTGATAATTAGATGCATATTAAATTTAGAGGAGTTACTCAGGAATCGTATACACATATCTTTATCCAATTATCAATGTATAGTATTCACTTTCATTATCATCATCAGAACCAATACGTTCTACCATGTTCATACATCCATCACCATACCAATTACCACATGTCGAAACACACTTGAGGCCATTTTTACAACATGAGCATACCATTGTTCCACATGGATTTTTAAAAAAAGATTTGTACATACACTGAACACATTTGAGGATGTCTTGTGGTCCACATTCTAAGTCAGTCGCCACAGGTGTTAGTGTCTGCGTTTTAAGCTTCCATCCGCATTCTGTAGGATCAAGCATAGTGCTTAGCATTAGGCTTTTCCATTGTACAATTTGGATGGTTACTCTTAGACAATGGTAGGCAGCTACTCGCTCCGTATCTGCCATTCACATATACAAAACGTGCCTCAGCCCATTCAATGTATCAGTCGGCTTCCCTCCACACAGCATTACCAATAGGTTCAGCCCAGCCTCGCTAACCTTCTCTTGTATAGTGTCGTATATACCGAACTCATCACTCAATTTCCGGATCGCTTCTGAATATTTAACCATCTTTAGAATAGCAGTTTAACCTTGACCGAACAGAGCTGAAGATGCGTCACAGCCACCCCGTGTATGAATGAATAGCGGCCGATGAGCGATCTCATCGCCCAGATGTGCACATACATCCCATATACGGCAAAGCTTCTGGATTTTCATTTGACATTTCGTTCCCTCTGATCTCAGAAATAGGTTTGATGGTACAAGGTGAGCACAAGAATGTCAGTGTGACAGTGTCATCAGCTACTACTGCCACGGACTGGTTATTTACACATGCTCTATGGCTGATGATACTAGCAATGTGTCCACATCATCTCTGCTTGGCGCCCATTATGATTTTCAGCCGCAAGGTAACGTACAAGTAAGGATATGAATTGATTCTTATTTTCTTCATTTGCTAGAAAGACTTTCTAGCGTGCATGCACCACAGCAGATTAATTGATATTAACGTATGCAGCTGACTTTCCTGATCTCCGTTTATGCTCATGGTCTTTAGTTGATGGCCCATCACAATAGCCATCAAAGACTGAAACATATTGTTTGTCTCAAGATGAACCACATGTTGACCTACCGTGATACTTTTTTGCAGACTAACTAGCGTCTTTACTTGATCAGCTTACTTTTGCAAAACGTCAGAAACTTTTATGTTATCAAACCTCTTTTGTAATCTGGCTTTGACCTCTTCAGCTTGATCGCAGTTGATTCCACCATAAGCACCGGCAGTTAGGCCAGGGGCCAGGCATCGCAACCGTTCTTCATCTATGTCAAATGGTTCATAGGTATCAAACGACTCAACAACACTGAGAAGGTTTTGGAAGTCATGGTTGATTCTTGATTCTCCCAGCTCAACATGTTGCGTACGTGTTATGTGTTGAAGGTTAGACAGAGTTGTCATAGCATCATGAGCACTGGCACACACGTGCATGCTGTTGACCCAGGTGACACGAACAGACTCTGTAATTCCTCGTCCTCATGTCAAACGTCCTCGACTTGTTGTGCTCCGCATCATTACTTGCTCAATAACAAGATCTGTCTGACGCCAGAGTCCAGCCCAATATCTGTCAGATTTGCGTACTGTGTGATATCCACGAATCATGAACTTATCATATAACCATGGGTGGGTATTCGACAATTTAAGCATAAGTTGAAGATACAGACGAGTGGACGTTGCATAATTGTTATGGTCAGTCGCTACAAACAAGTTGATCATCTTGCTGACTGAAATAAGATGCAAATGCCAATCACCTGTCCTTTTGGCTCTTATAAATAATGTGAGCGTGTCAATGTATGCCATGTACTGAAGCCACAAATGAGCAGTTCCTGAATTGGTTGCAAGCATGTATTTGTACTTATCCAACGACTCTTGTAATTTCCGCAGTGCTTTAGATTCGGCGACATCCTCTATTGTGTCTTGATTCTGCACAACACCTCAAATAGATCGCACAATTGTATGCATTCTTTGTCAACTAGACGTAATCCATCATCCAAAATATTATCAATATGACACTTGCAACATCTACACTATCTAACAAATCAGCACGAGTTCGCTTCTCACATTTTAACATACACATTGTCAACATTTTCACACGCAATCTATCTCCAATATCACGCCAGCACCATTTTATTATGAAAATGTGTCTCAAACAGAAATTTAACAACAGTGTAACGTTTAGGATACATCTCAAATGGCCCATTCCCATCAGTTTCACTGTGACGATCTGTCTCAACTAGAATCTTACCAACATCTTAACTTTGAGGATATCTATCAAATGACTCACTATTAAAATCTGACTCAACCAAATCACTGTGACAAACTGTCTGAAAAAACTTTTTATTAACGGGAGCACTTTGAGGATCCATCAATATGTACAATTCCGCAGCTGCTCCGGACTCCAGCTATTCACACAATTCAGTAAATCCTTTCAGCAACTCCTGGTTCTTAGGCTGAACAATTGGTTTGTCTTGGCTATGGGTAGTATATAAGATCTTTGCTGACATGAAAGCTGACTGGTAAGATCTGTGATAGACGGCTTCAATAGGAACGAAGTCGAAACACTGTTGCAGATTTGCCTCAACTTCACGACCCCATGCACCGTTCCTTTATTTATGCACGTCAAGAATCTGGTCACGAAATTGCAAGGTACACGTTGATGTCATCTGGGCACTATGACTCTCTTCCTCCTTCCCTCTCCCCCATCTCTCTCTCTCTTCTCTCTCCTCTCTCTCGCTCTCTCTCGCTCTCTCTCGCTCTCTCTCTCTCTCCCTCTCTCTCTCTCTCTCTCTCTCTCTCTCTCTCTCTCTCTCTCTCTCTCTCTCTCTCTCTCTCTCTCTGAGAGGGTCTATATTACGGCAATTTTCCTCACCACACCAGACTGGTAGGACAGCCAGTCGCTAACACACCCCCAGGATTAATCTTGCTCTGTTAAAGAGGATCACACAATCGTATTTTACAATCGGGGCTCCATATACACTCACTACGCCACTGCATCCCACCACTGCATACCCACACCCCTCATCAGATGCTCTGCTAATAATATCAAAGTACCGGTAGTAAATTCATGAATTATTTATGAATCACATGACGTGCCGCTGATTTGCAAGTAACATTCCCCACCCGCTCCACCCACACAGCATTCTACAACTGCTAACTCATTACATTAGCGCAATTACTGTGCGATATTAACAAGTTTTGTTGACGAGTTAGGTTAAATGTTCACAGAGTAAAGTATATCATGTCGGCATAATAGCTTGCAGAGATCATATCCCAAGGCATTAGCGTTACAATTTACGCGCGAGCCCGGAAACAGATTACATATGCATATAGTTGGTATATGCGCAGTTTTGGAGAATGACTGGGTACACCAACTAATTTGTCACGTACTCAAATCACTTGCTAGTATGTAAATAATGGACAGGAAATAGCATACTCCATACATTTTCAGAACACATGGATCAAACTGTTTGTGCTGAGACCCCCCATCCGCGCGTATAGTACACCACTACGAAAATCTGGTGTGCACTCATATGTTTTTTGTAAGATTTCCCCAAAAAGGATTTTTGCGTATTTTGGATATGATATAGAGCAATAAAGTTCGCTTCGAACGACGCCAAAAGTAGCTTGATAGCCAGTTTTAAGGGTCGGACCCTAATTCTACTGCACTAGTAATGGAACAGTATATTTTATATTTTACTGCAGTTACTATTTCGGATAATAGTATATTTTTGGTTAACATATTCCCGATGTTCACTGGAATTTCCCTTTAATTTATTTTAATACATTTGGTACACATATTATTCCAACTAGAAAATATTTTCTGAGGTAACTGTAAATCTGCATTGTCTGGTCATTTAGAAAGCGTAAAAGGCCTCGTCTTACAAGGTCACTGAACATGCCCAGTGCTGATCTGATAAAAACTCTATGTGTAGTCTCAGCTCAAAGATCCATGCTGGAAATGGGCATTGGGCTACACTAAAAGGTAACCCTGACCCTAAGGATAAAATAAAGTGTATCGTCTAACATGATCTTTAAAGTTGCATGATGAAAGGCAGGTAACTTATGCAAAACATGAAAACTAGAAAGCTTTACCCAACAGATATTACACCATGGGAGATATTAACATTTTCATTGGAAATTCTTTAGATATCTCAATGTTCTAGAATATGGGCATGTTTGAAGAGGATCGGAAGAAAACTGTAGGAGATAACACTGCCCCACTATTGCCCTATAGGTTTGCTATGGGGTTATGTGGCAAGGAAAAACTGATTTTCTCGAAAGCTGTATGTCAGACAGGCATGGGGTCAGTTACATTTAAATGTAACTAGTTGCTGTTACAGTTACATTGCACTAAGTCAGTTACAGTTACAGTTACATTGACATTTGTTGAGCAATATAATTAGTTACATTTCAGTTACTTTGCATAATGTAACTAAAGTTACATTTCAGTTACATTAGTTACTTTGACTGATAATTATTATGAAGGACTATGTGAACATCAATGTCATCATACAAAGGTGAAATGCAGTCAACCAAATTCAGATTTATAGTAGAAACAAAATACCACTGCTATAATGTACTGACAGAACTGAATCCATTTCAGATATAAAACATAAATCCTGTTGAAAATTCTTTAATAAATTGACAAATTAGAATCACCTTTTTTACAAAATAATAAGACACTAGTTTATTGCCACAACCGTCATAGATTTATATATATATACACCTGTGCAAAAGTTAAGCACCAGCAAAAACAATAGAACGTAGAAACATGATGGTACAACTAGGCTGCCATACTTTTTGTCCCCGCGTTAGCTGACATAATTCCAAGTACGAAATGCACATGCATGCATGACTTCACGCCGCTTGATGTCCGTGCGTGGCGGGAAACAGCACACGTGTTCAGTTATGTAAAAGTCCAGTTTGAGGTGTAGAACATTACATACAGATTTAGGCGACAAGATTAGGAATTTTGTGTTCATGACCGTGGTTTATTTGTACAGAGAGAATTAGCTCTTGATTGTGAACCGCTATGGCAAGACGAAGGTTAAGTGATCGTGTGAAATGGCAAATCATAGGCATGCATACCACTGGTATGTCATGCAGAAAGATTGGCAGACAGCTGAACATTAACCATACTGTAATCAGTCGTTTGATTGCAAAACATGGGCAAACTAACGAGGTGAAGGACAGGCCTAGATCTGGAATACCGAAGAAGACTACTGCCCGTGATGATCGAGCCCTAGTACGCCTTGTTAGGGGATCTCCATTCACCAACAGCAGAGTGCTCAGCCAGCAATGGGAAACGCGCAATAGAGTGTCAATGTCTACCGTCAAAAGGAGACTGTATGCTGCTGGCATGAAAGCTAGGAGACCTGTCAGACGTCCTCTCCTCACTGCACACCACAAAGAGGAGCGTCTGAGGTGGTGCAACGAAAGAAGACACTGGAACATGAGATCCTGGAGACGGGTACAATGGTCCGATGAAAGTCGGTTCCTGCTTCATGCCACAGATGGTCGAACTCGTGTATGGAGGTCCAGACGCACGGCGTACGACCAACGTAACATCATGGAAGAAGTTCCATTTGGTGGAGGTTCCGTTATGATATGGGGGTGCATCTCATTTGATTGTAAGCTGGATCTGTTGACTGTACCTGGAACACTAAATGGACAAAGATATCAAGATTCCATACTGGATAGAGTTGTGGTCCCTCATTTTGTAAATCATGCACCTGGAACCTACCCTATATTCATGGATGACAACGCCCGACCACATCGTGCTAGAGCTGTGCATGAATACCTCCGCCAGAATGCCATCGAAACCCTACCATGGCCAGCAAGGAGCCCTGACATGAACCCTATTGAGCATATCTGGGACATTCTGGGAAACATGGTGAGAAGGAGGGATCCTCCTGTGCAGAACCTACAGGAATTAACAGACGCACTCCATCTTGAATGGCAACGAATACCACAATGGCGTATCAGTCGGTTGGTGACCAGCATGAGACGTCGTGTCCAGGCCGTCATCCAGGCACAAGGTGGATATACCCGGTATTAATAATGACAGTCTCAAACTCGTGCACAGATGTTAAACTTCGTTTTCAGACACCATTAATGACAATCTAGCCACGTGTGTCAACTGTAGGGCAATAGTTGTCAGTTGTGTCAACGTAACCATATTCAGGCCTCGTTTTCAAGTTCAAACAAAATCAAACAGTGTTTCCCCACCATCATAATCAGCATTCCTCTAGTTGCATTATTACCTCTTGCACTAAGATGGATGGGTACATAAATGTTTATGCTATTGCTTTCTTCATAGCACATGAATATACCCTCGCATGTGCGTAAAAATAGGGTGGTGCTTAACTTTTGCACAGGTGTATATATATATATATATATATATATATATATATATATATATATATATATATATATATATATATATATATATATATATATATATATATATATATATATATATATCTTCCCCAACCATGTCAACCCAGGCATGCCATATAACAAACATTAATCTTATTGTAGGAAATAATTGGTTGAATGTTTTGAAACTCATTTGACTGAAAGCTTTGCTACCACAGGTAGCAACATTTTTCAGCGAAATTAGTTTCAAAGTGTTCAACAGATTTCCGTAGAGCATTGACTTTCTATGATAAGATAATCCACCATCTACCATGGGGAAATATAACAGTTTCCATTGAAAGTAGCTTCCAAATGCCCATCAGCTTTGATGTTTGCTTACTTTCAAATAGGAATTTAAATATTTTGAAAATAATGTATTACTTTCATTAGTTGCAATGGCAAATTGATTCCAATCAGATAGTGTAGTCTGTTGAGGACTTTATATTTACTACATTTGTAATTTTACTTTCAAAACATATTGCTTTATATGGCAGCAACAGTTTTGTTCAGGTCAGATTAGTTTCAAAATGGTCAACAGCTTTCCAGTACACTAGGTTAATTCCACAGCGTTTATAAATTCTGTCTGCTATAGCAAAATGGTTGATGGCTTGACTTTTATCAATGTCATTGTCCTTTGATCTTTATCACCACACCTACATATATGTGAATTGACCTTAGCTAGAGTATAATTTCTGAGCAATGATGTCCTAAACTGGCCTAAGCAATAGTATATAAAGAAAAGAACAGGACATGCTGTTAACACATACTGTGGCAGATTTGAATTTTCTTTACAATCCAACAGTTGGTGTTTTAATCCCTTTAGCACTTTGACACTACAGCTGGGCAAAACAGCGTTTGCAGTGGTTTTGAGAAATGCCCATTTTCAGACAAACAAGCTATTTTTGAAAATTTACCACTGGAATGACTGGCTCAATAACCAAGCCAGTCATTTCAGTGACACATTTTCTAAAATAATCTCATTGTCTGCAAATGGACATTTTCTATGAGAAAGCTAAAGTTTTCTTCAAGAAATGTAATCTTTAAAAGGTAGCAGTTAATTATAAAGTGATTTAGTAAGCAACGTGTTTCTAAGCTACATTGTAGATTAATGTAAAATCTGTATAAGATTTTGATTAATGGTTGTTGTTGCCTGATGTAGCAATAACATTCAGATTATCATTGTTAAAATATCACATAGAGTGGGTTGACTCTTTAATGGTCAAGATTGGTCAAGAGATGTATATTTTTGAGACTAAAAGATTTATATATAAAAATTTCCCACTGGAATCAAACCAGTCATTCCAATGCCACATTTCTAAAATAAATATCACTGACGCTTGGAAATAAAGTTGTTGCCCATGGCATCAACATCTTCCAGTAAAATTAGCTTCAATATATTCAACAGCTAACCTGAATGATTACATTGAAAGTTGGATATTGGAGTGTTGCGTGTATAACAGTAGCTTTGCCGCAGATTAAGAAAAGTGTAATAAATTTGGTAAAAAGGTTTGAAATGTAACTTAAAATTAACTGAAAAGTAACTGAAATTTCAGTTACTTTTGCAATGTAACTGATTACATTTCAGTTACTCTAACTAAAAAGATTCTCCAGTTACAAGTTACTTCAGTTACATGAACAATGTAACTAAGTTGCAGTCAGTTACACTTAAAGGTTACAGTTACCCCAGCCCTGAGGTCAGATCAACTTTAAATTTGACACCAAATCAAGTCAATGTAAGACGTAGAAGGTCACCAAATTTAAAGTCGATTGGGGCAAGACTCATTTTGGCGGGAATTTTGAAATAAAATAATTTTACATTGCGAGTTCATTTTTTCAAAAATAATTGTTGGTCATTTTGACCCCTTAGCTATGGTTATAGCTCCTATTAGCAACTGGGCACGTGTCTAGTTTTGATGCCCTTAAAATAAAAACAATGACAATTTAGAGATACTGAAGTATTACCAATCCTTGTGACAGCAAAAAGGCACATAGCTGTGTTTCAAAAATTCAAATTTATGAAAATTCTAAATTCGTTGAAAATCTAAAATATAATTTATAAAAATTAAGAAAAAATTAGACAAAAATTATTTTTAATTCTTTTTTATATTTTTGTAAATGGAGAAATACCCAAAACTATTTTTAGAAGTAATCTAACGAAATGGTACAACACCCAGTTTTATGTGACATCAGATTTTTCCAAGACCGGCGATCGCTGGCAGAGGTTGCACGGGCTACACCCCATGTGTACAACATAACATGGGACTTGATGTGATGTGCGTCGTAAATTATTTTTGATAAGGAGAATTTAACCAACATCGCTGATAAAAATTAAAAACTAATTAATGGGAACTTTAGATCAGGAAAGCAGGTTCTAAAATGTTCTCAAGATCAAGACAATATCGTTGGTCCACCATCCAAAAAAAAGAAATGCCGGGAGGCCACAAGACCTGTCACATGCAAATTCATTTGCAAAAATTATGGATGATCACCATTGGCGACCTCTTTAATAGGATGCGAGATTGCATAGACAGCGAGTAACCACATAGCATTCGGTACATGAAGAAGTAACTTCTATAACATTTCGGTGAAGAAATTATCATCAGTGAAGCATGTGGAAGTAAAAACATTGTGAGTTTCAGAAGAACAGCATCAACAATCCTCCATGACTTATTTTGCCAACCATGGTCTGAAGGTGCTGATAAGGATAGAATTATCAAAGCAGCTGCTGGACTTATAAAATCAGATATCAAAGCCATAGAACAATACCTTCCTTGGTATGGGCTTGATAGCGTGCATTACACCAAAAATAGACAGAGCTTCTGTGATACCTCGTGTAACCGTGTTAACAAAGGAAGTTGGACGGATCAACATTGAGCACTATTCTCCAACAGACTGAAAGCGTTACAGCATTGAAGTATACAGCACAAAATCAGAGGAAGCTCGGGTATCAACTGCAGACATGCGGTGAAAAATACCACTGTCTCTCGGTAAATGCCCAAGACTGAGATGGTCCAGGTTAATGACAATGATCAATCTTCAGTGATGTTCATACCCATGATTTCCAGGCCGTTCCTAGGACAGATCAATACTGTGAAGGACTATCACATGACCTTGTTACCGAGCAGGTTTTAATGAGAAGCATCGAGATGGCATGTGAATTGGCATGGGGTAGGGCCATGACCGGAAGACATCGTTTGGTATGGGTCAACCCCAGTCTCAGCCAAACTAAACAGTGCCATGCAGGACTTGACAAACGTTCGCTATCAGACCAGTGAACAGCATAAAGATCTTTCCCAAACAAGACAAAACAGAGACACTTCCAATACCTTAGAAATACTTGGCTTACTCGGAATAAGGAGCCCATTCTCCGAAAGTGAACATCTACAAAACATTATGAATGGTGTTACAGCTCATGGTTCTGTAAACATTGGTAGCGCAAAGGACATAGGCTGTAATATTCTGAGAGAAATGGAAGGAAAGAATGTGTTCAGCTTTATATTCTGAAAGAAATCGCAGGCAATAACATTGGGATCTAAATCCACTCTGAATATTAGTGATGGAGAAACTGTGCAAATCGACCCACAGTTGTTATTCCAGAGGCTATTCGTTACTATAACGCAGTCAGAAGAATTATCCCAGGCTTTCAAATTTGAATTGTGCGGATATCATCCCACCCTTTTTGATTCAAAAGAGGTGCTTCTTTCTACCATCAAGACCCAAACTTACTAAATCAATATGGGATGCTGTACCTCCTGAGTATTGGCCAGGCTGAGTGTCTATATGTCCTGGATGGTGGTGCAATTCTTCAGAGAATCCCATGGCAGTCTGGCAAGACATATGATGATATCGTGAAATGATACATCTGCTACATACAGAGGACGTATGAGCAGTGTGCCATTCTAGTATTCGATGGCTATAATGGCACACCATCAGCCAAGGATGGTGCACGCAAGGAGGACACAGTTGGAAAGGCGGTGGCATTTACTGATGACATGGTCAACAAGGTGAAAAAACCCAATAATTCCTTTCCATTTATGACAATAAACCACGCTTCATCAATCTTCTTGCTGAAGAACTTGGGAGACATAGTCATGAGGTTCACTATGCTAAAGGTGATGCAGACTTATTGATAGTAAGAACTGATGTGTCTGCAGCTGAGACGTATACAACTGTCTTGGTCGGAGATGATATAGATCTTCTTGTCTTACTTTGCCATTATACATAATGTGGTAAATTGTACTTCATGTCGGAGCCGAAAATCGTATTCTTCCACATGTCGCAAGTATTTGAACGTGAACAATGTAAGAGAGACCATTGGACGCAATGTCTAGAAGGTCATTCTGTTTTTTCATGCGATATTAGATTGTGACACAACTTGGCGGCTGTTTAGGATAAGAAAAGCTATGCTACTATGCCAACTTCAGAGAACATGCAAAGGTATTTCTGAATTAAAAGTCAAAAGTTAAAAGGAGATGACAATTTGAACTCAATGAGGTTGCAACGATTTTAGGTCCACAGAGTAAAACGTCAATACATCCTCACAATCTTCCACCGACATCAGCCGCAGCACAAGTTCCATAGCCTTCAAGTGTAACACCAGGTTCAGGAATGGATGGGCAATTCCTTAAATCCAGAAGTATGGGGATAGGAAATATGTGAATCCAGGCTGATTGCTATCCATGACAACCAGGATCCTGCAGCAAAGTCGCTACTAGAACTTGTTAGGTGTCAATGTAAATCTGGTTGTAGTACCATGCAGTGTAAATGCAAGAGTGTAGGATGTGAATAGCATTTTCAGAATGCAGAGGGATTTGTGCAAACATGAGTGCAACAGAAGAAGATGGCAATGACAATGATTTAGATGTGATAATCATGCCTCGGGTCAAATACAGTTGATCGAATATAGATATAAATACGGGATTTCTATTTCTTTCAAAATACAAATACAAACACAAATATGCCATTCTCAATTTTAACAAATACAAATATCATCTTTCAAATACAAACACAATTATAAATATAATATATCACATACAGGCACACATTATAAAAAAAGCAATATCTATGTTTCAATCATGTCTCGCATATATTAAGGTCAGATGTGGAAAATGGCTGTTTATTTAATTAATGACATCTTTCTGATTGTGTCCAACCAAACCACATCAAATCAGTTGTGTGTGGTTTGCAACAAAATCTTTCTTAGGTATTTTTATTAGGCTGATTACATACAAAGTGCAGCGGTTCACCATATAATCTCGAAAATAATAATAATAATATAATTATTATTATTATTATTATTATTTTTATTATTTTATAATATGATGGTCCATAGATTTATTGAATTTGCTATTCACCTGAAAACCTTTAACCTCCTTGATTGTAAATTTGAATGACATATGCCAACTATTTCAACTGATATTCTAAAGTTTTCCAATTATTCAGAAGCTGTCTCAAACATTTTAATGCAGACTGCAATTGTGGATATGTTGGTAATTATAATGTGTACTCACAATTATGAATGGAATCTCTTGTAGCGTGGACATGTCGGGCTTCTAACACTCGCTCTAGTAGTGTAAAAATGTCCCATAGGATTCAGTATATCAACTCCCTCATAGACTTCATTAACTTAAACAGAGGTGATAAGTCTGTTTTTAAGGCGTGACCATTTCACAGTCACAGCTCGGATAGATATTGCCAAAAGAAACATACCTGCCAGATTTTGTTTTACGCCATCAACAGATGAGGAAATGTGCCACAAATGCATTTTCAAAATAGGCGTCAGTACTTTGAAAATCTAACAAGGTCATAACTATTTGCTTCTCATCGATCAACAAATGACGAAATGTGTTATACACAGGTTTTGCCCATATGCTTCATTACATTGAAAATGTAACAAGGGCCATAACTCTGGATTTTGAATGCGTTGCCACTTCATATTAACAACTCGCATAGGCATGAATGCCAGTCAAGTCGTCCTATCTCCCAACTCGTCCCATATAGGAAAGCCAAGTCGTCCGAAAAGAATAAGTCAACTCATCCCTATTTCCAAACGGGCGCGTCAGTCTATTATTTTAGGACGAGTTGACTTTTCTAGATGGCACGAGTTGACTTTTAAAAGGTGGCGACTTGGTTATTGGGACGAGTTAACAATATTATCGGGCACTTGCCGAATGTGGTCCACTCTTCACTGCCGACTTGTATTAAGAGACCACCTATACCAATTATAATACCACTTGACAGTGTGGTCCACTCTACACGGCTCACTTTCGTTAAGGGACCATATATGCCAAATCGATACCTCTTCCCAATGTCGTCCACCCTACATTGGCCACCATATTTATTGAACACTCATGCCAATTAATACAGCAATGGAACTTGTCAATGTGAACTACTTTATCCTGACCACATGTATCTACCGACCAGCTAGATGTAAATTGCTAACATTGACCACCTGTATTAAGAGACCACTATACATTTAATGACCACCTAGATGTAAATTGTACATTAATCGGGGTTCAGGATATGGCTCAACAGTAAAACACGCGTTAAATGTTTGATAACCACGAAGTGACTGATTTAATATAGAAACAGAGTGTGCACGTCTGGCGCATAAGATCACGTGACTAGATAGCATCATAATTAATCATCATTAAAGGGGGTAACGTTGCTACATTTCCCGACACTACTGACGCCAAAGAAAGTAATGTCTTGATGAAAGTGCAGAGTTCAAATTAATGATGCTATGAATATCTAGTACATATGATCTAGTATCTACTATGATATTAAACGATTAAATTAACATATTACGAATAATATGACAATAATGTATATATGAATGACTAATCTAACATAGCTGTCTGCCACAGCAACTGTACTCTTTCTGCAGCTTGACAGGTTGAGCGAGTACAGGTATTCAGCGTATGTGGTAGTGTGTCAACGTCACCATTGGAAATGTCAGTATTTGCCAAAATGTCAATAGCATGAACTTCTAAGGGATACTGTCTCACAATGGGCCTCTTCGTAACACCACTCTGAGTCTTAATGTCCACCCATCTGACCAGTCCATCTTGTCCATAATTACGTTTCTCAACCCTAGCCAATCGCCAGTTAACGTGTGTGTCTGTATCGGAATGAACTTGTACGATGTCACCTAGACGAATGAGATTGTCAGTAGTCCCATTTTTAGAGTTTGGAATGTTATGTTCGCGTAGAGCAGGTAAACATTCACCACGCTAATGGTTGCTAAAATCTCCAAATAATTTGTCCAGACAAACAGAGCATTTCCTTAAGTTCGTCCATCGGCGTGTAAAATCCGGATCTGTCAGTTGGTCATCGTCTACTAACCGATGTGGCATAATCGTAATCATGAGACCGTTAATTAAATGCGATGTTGTCAAAGGTGTAATTCGTGAACGTCTGATGCCGCAGACGTAAGAGGACGATCATTGATAACAGCCTCAACTTTCGTTAAAAGGTGCTGAGTTCGTCTAAGGTTACACATGCTCGACCAAGAACCTTTCTGAATGTTGTTTTAGTCTTCTTCTTCTTCTTCTTTTCGATCGCTGATATCACACTTGGAGAGCCGTTCTCAAGATGAAATCTGTGGTTTTCTGCAGTTCTTCCACAGGCCCATAGAGCTTTTCAAGAAAAGAGGTTGACAAAGGCCAGATCTCTTCTCTCAGCAGCTGGTACGTACTGCAACATTGAAGTATGTGCTCTGTGGTCTGTTCTGCTTCTCCACAAGGACAAGCGGGCGATGTCGTAAGGTGGAACCGCCTGTGCATGTGTTGGTTTAGTCTGTTGTGTCCAGTTCTGAGACGAAAAATGGTCACTTGCTCTGGCCTCGAGAAATGATGGTAGGCATCTTCTGATTGAGGTGTTCTATATAGTGACTTGATGATAGTCTTCATCTATGTATGGGTAACCATGTTTTCTGTCTGATTCTCTTCTGCACCCACCTTTGCCATCTTGTCTGCTTCCTCATTTCTTTGGACTCCAGTGTGAGGGGATCCACTGCAATGCTATCCGAAAGCATTTGATGGTGTGTAGTGCTTCTTCAAGTTGTGGCAGCTTACCTTTGGTGATAGCCTCAAGGACGGAGCGGGCATCAGACAAAAAGACAATCTGTGCAATAGGGTCTGCTGTTCTGCTGATGGTATTAGTGGCATGAGCCAGTGCTTCGACTTCAGCTCTGTAGTTTGTGCAGTGTTTGCCTGTCGGTATTGCAGCTGGCTCATGTTGTCCGTTTGGATACTGTATATGCAGTCCGGCACCTCCATTCCTAATTGCATCTTTGACTGATCCATCTGTGTAGATCCTTATCCATGTCTCCTGAGGGTACATTTCTTCCAGCATGGCTAGGGTCAGGGCCTTCTGGCTCACATCACTGTGTTCATCTTTGGTTGTGAGATGAGGTACTGTGGTGCGAATAGCTATGCTCTCTAGTTTGTTTTAGTAATTCCTATAAGTCTTTCATAAAATCCACCGAACCACGGAGCACGCTTACATATAAACGTCCAATTAACGTTTCTACTTGCCAAATATGTCATCACGCTAGAGCTCGTAAATATTCCTGTAATGGTTTAATCAGCCAATAGAAATCTTGTCCCGTTATCTGAGATCGTCTGACTAGGTAGTGAATGCAAGCAAACCGACAGAATGCATGGAGAAAAGCATCTGTAAACATGTCTCGTACAAGCTCCAAATGTATACCACGAGTGATAGCGCGCATGTATAAACAAACATAGGCCTTGTTGCGGTTAGTCTCAGCAGTTTTGTAATATAATATGCTGGTGAAGTTGACGCCTGTCACATGAACTGGAGGAGTTTCCTGAATCCTAAACGCGGGTAGGGGAGTGGTGGTCGGCTTCATGTATGGTTTTCCATTTACTGCTAAGCATTGTCTACACCATTTCAAGACAGATGTTACTACTTATCGAATCTTAGGGATCCATAACATGTGTCCATGGTCATAGGAGTTTCTACGACTGCATTTAGAATGAATGGTAAGCAGGTAGCTCCAAACAAAACGACCTTGAAACGATAGGTATCGAATGTACTTTCCAGATCCTCCGGATTTCAAAAACATAGAAATTCTGTAAATTCTTTGTCCTCTGGTTCCAATTGTACATTTAGAAATGCTTTCTCAATATCAGCCCTAAATGCAAATGCATTAACCAGAAATCGTAGCGGAATTCCAATGAAATCATTCAATAATAGTGGGCCGGTCTCCAAATATTGGTTTAGACTTGGATTGTCCAACTATTTGCAACTGCAATCATATACTATTTGAATTGGCGCTGTCGTGGAATGCTTTTTTATGCAATGATATGGTATGCAATGGCCATGTGTGATGTCATCCACCCGGTATGCTTTCAATAAATCCTTGCGATAGATGACCTGTAATGATAGTGTTGTATGTGTTCAATAAATGTGGTGATAGATTTCTGATATCGTCCGCGTGTAGCATACATTTTTTTTAATAGTTTGTTGGGAAAGGTGGGTGGTTTTGCGTCAAGGTAGTTCTGTACTATATTTTCCATCTACCATACTTATGTTTTCATCACAGAATTTTCAAAGTTCTCTGTATTTGAAATAGTATCATCATTTGTTATGCCGATCGTTTCTAAGTCCCAATATTGTGATAGTTTTGAGATGTCCTGATGGGTATCAACAAATCCATTCACCACTTTAAGGCAAATAGTTTGGTAAACCAACACATTTGTTTTAAGATTAGTTGGTCCTGACAGTAAGAAACCTAGTTTGGAGTTCACTGCTGTAGACCCCGGACCCCTGATGACGTCAGTATCAACCAAAGACCAATAATAGTCCGCTCCTAGCAGCAAGTCAATTTCAAAGACAGCTGCGTTTACTGGTGGTGTAAGGGTTAATTTCTGCAAGTAGGGGTAACTCGCAACAGTAGATTTCACAAAGTTTTTCATAGGATCAGATATTTTAGGTATGATAAAAGCGTGAATGTCACTGTTGTCCTCACGTGTAATTAGTCTCATGGTTGTAACATGAACTGATTGAACTCCATGGGTGTTGTACCGAAGGTAGACAGCTGAACATTTTCAGTTTCACACCTGTTCATATCTATGACGAGTTGTGTCGCCGTATCGCTGGTAATAAATGTCCTCTGCACACCTTCATCAAAAAATCTGTTAACATTGCTATTCCCCATTAGCGACTCGATCGTACCGACGGCTGATTTAAGTAATACTGGGATTGACGTGGGTGTTAGTTTAACATGAGTCTGACTGTTTGGCTGAGATTTAACTAATGCTTTCGGTTCAGGACGCTGGGTCTGTGTATTTGCTTTACATAGTAATGTGTGATGCATTCTTAGGCAATTATGACAACGACCTCGAGCCATGCACTCCATAGACTTATGCTTCCGTTTCAGACAGTTGAAACAAAGATGTGCATGGTTTACAATATCTCTACGTTTTTGACGATGTGAAATTACAATGCAATAATTATAGAAATGTAAACCTTTGCAGAATGCGCAGATTTTCTTATATGTAGTAGCCACGTGAAATGCTGAAGTATAAGATACCTCGGTGGTACTTTCAATGTAGTTGGTGTCTCAAACTTGGGCTGCTTATATCTCTTTGTATAGGGAATCCATAAGTTCATCCCTAATTACGCTCATTAACCCTTGTCAATCATTACGCTAATTACCATTACGCTTAACTCGTCGGATGCTAGAAGGCACGTGACTTAACGAGGGGCAGGGCTTCACGCTTTAACGAGTTTGCAGAGTCAGAAAAAGATGAGTCCAGACATGTAGCCTGTCAATCATCCTTAATTACCGTAATTCAACCTTGTCAATCATTACGCTAAATACCATTAAGCTCACCTCATTGGATGGCAAGAGGCACGTGATTTAATGAGCGGAGAGGCTTATGGACACCATCTACATCTAACATCCAATCAAAACAGTGGAGTGTGGGGTACGATTTCACACGTTTTTCCAAAGGCGGTGAGATCAAAGGAAAAATTGGACTACAGCTCGTCGCTCCCCTACTCACCTATATGCCAATAGTCATCATCATAATTGAAGTAATAATCGTCGCCAGTGACATCACCAGTGTCGCCATCTTGGTCAGCTATGCTATCGTCGCCTGATTCGCCAGCATCACGATCTGCGCCTGCTTCATTCAACAACAAAAGCAAATTTTACAAGATAATTAGCCTAGAAATGCTCGCATAATGGCACACATTTCTCAAAAAGTTGACAAACAGTAAATCAGCCAGACAGATACCATTATAGGCTATTACTTGCAAGTCGCAACTAAAACTTAAATATATAATTGCCTCCCATACCGTCTCCGTTTCGATATATCAGTAATAAGAGAGATCACTCCTCATAGGTTTAATAATATATTGAAAAACCTATACCGATTTATCGCCCTTATTTATGTTATATCGGACGTGGGCGAGTGCGTATTGTATTAATTTTCATTTAAATTTGTTTCCACGCTTCCGTGACAATTCCACGTCAACTTTTAACACGACGATGAAACTTGCTGTGAATGAGAATTTTCAGACCATGGCAGTGATTATTATTATTATTATTATTATTATTATTATTATTATTATTATTATTATTATTATTATTATGTTTTGAAAAAAATCCGTTGGGGATATTGCAATTGCCTCCGTCCGTCTGTCTGTCCATCCGTCACGCTATATCCCCAAAACTGTCTCTCATGCTATCTCCTCCCAAACTGTTCGGTGGAATTCAACCAAATTCTGTATGTGTGTTACCTATATGATTGCTCTTTGCAAGACGAAATTTAGATTTGGCTCCACCCACTCTGGGTCAGGTGACGTGGTCAAAAGTTCAAATATCATAAAAATGTCCATCACACTATCTTATCCTGTGTGTTGTAATATTTAAGGCGTTAATTTGCTAGTTCCCAATGATAGGGTCTAGACTCACGCCTACCCTTTGTGGTTTCTGGTGAATTCTTGTGAATTCTTGTGAAATAGGTTTGTGCATTAGCTTGTGCGTGCGTGCGTGCGTTCGTATGCGTGTGCATTTGCCCTTCTTCTGGCCATCATCCGAAGCAGGCACCAGCGCGCGCTTGTTTGATTTGATTGATTGGGCAGCCTGTATGGTGATTGCGTCCATCCGAGGATGAACTCAATCAGCCGATCGGGTGGATCCCTCCCTAGACCCATTGACAATTCTAGCAGTTTTGATTTGATTAGGTAATCCGTATGTTGCTTGATTCCGTCCGAGGGCGAATCCATTCAGCATCTGGGTTACTTTGATTATACCAAAATATCTTGCCTACCTAGCCCTAACTCACGTTCACACAGTGAAAAGCACAGTATGACGGGACCTCAGTTTAAAGTCCCATCCGAGTAGACTGAGCAAGTGGGGCCAAGTACATTGCTTAAGCGTACTGAAGCAGGCAGCTGTGCCCAGAATTGTCCGTCAGTCTGCCCATTTGTTGGTCGGTTTGTCGGTCCGTTTGACAGACAAACATACCTACCGACGGACCACGAAATATATGGACAAACGTCCATATCTTTCATGCTCCGCCGGCAGGCACGCTTGTCTGTTATTCTGTTGATCGGTTGTCAGTCTTAGTTCTCCATCTGTCTGCCAGCCTGTCGTTGTTGGGTTCGTTGCCGCACCAGGCTCTGGATCTGAAAGAAAGAGAAAGAAAACAAAAGAAAACAAACAAATAAACCAACATATGTGTCAGGCATGTACGCACGCACTATGGGTCATCAATACATGATGCAGGTACGTGTGAACGTTGAGGCAGTGTCTAGGACTGTCTTTGTGCAATGTCAGTTACACTATGTTTATGCGCACCCGCACTGGGTCATCAATTCGGGACGCCAGCACGCACGCGTATGTTAACTATATTTTGTTCATAGGTGTTTGCCCGCTCGTTTGTGCGCATGCGCACGGGGTCATCAACTCATTACGCAGGCACGCACACATATGTTAATTATATTTTGTTTAGAGGTGTTTGCACGCTCGTTTGTGCGCATGCGCACGGGGTCATCAACTCATTACGCAGGCACGCACACATATGTTAATTATATTTTGTTTAGAGGTGTTTGCATGCTAGTTTGTGCGCACGCACACTGGGTCATCAATTCATGACGCAGGCACGCATGCGTATATTAACGTATTTTGTTTATAGGGGTTTGCACGCTCTTTTGTACGCACACACGCACTGGATCATCAATTCATGACGCAGGCACGCACGCACGTGCAGGCCGTGTCTAGGACTGCCTTTGTGTGCTAACATTTAGGTGGATGGACCCCCTATGTGGGCCATAAGTCGGACCACCTTTTTCAGGTACTTATAAGTGCTTATAGGATGTGTTTGTCCAATTCAAGCACGAATTTGATTAATTCGTGGTTTATCTGTCGGTCACGCATCGCTATAATATCTTCTATAGGGTCAAGATTGAAATTTCCCTTTCTCAGCGTATTGATGAGTTGCTTCCTAATGCCAGCATATTCGGGGCAGTGTAGGAAGAAATGGCTAGAGTTTCAGTCTCCTCGCAGTCTGACGGCTTGAGTTTTTTCGCATCTGGTTAACGCTGAACCGGCCCATTCTGATGTGGCGTAATACAATGTCGTCTTGGCGTCCTGTGATGTGGTTTTGGTATTTGGGTTTGAATCCAGGGACGATTCTGTTCCATTGTTTTTGCCATTTGCTGTTGATGTGCCTTGTGACTAGGGCGTTTGCTTCGGACTTTGAGAGCCCCTGCTTGTCCTGTCTTTGAGCACTTGTTGGCTGCCTCGTCGGCCTGCTCATTGCCTTTGATGTCAACGTGGCTTGGGGCCTAGTCGATGTCCATAGTTTTGTTGTCAGTTATCACAGTTGCGTACAGCTCTTCGCCGAGCTTGGTAAGTCTGTGAGAATAACGTATTTGCCTGGATTTGCTGTTTTAATCCATTTTGGAGCCTTATAATGGCCACCAGTTCGGCTGTATATATCGACAAGCGATTCGAAAGCGTGTACTTGAGGAATTCTTCCTGGTCGCTTATGACTACTCCTGCTCCACATTCGCCAGAGTTGGACATTTTGGAGGCGTCGGTGTATATTTTCTTGTGCTCCTTCCATCTGTTGTCGATGTTTTCCAGAGCACAGCTCCTGATATAGCGCCGGGGTATCTTTCTTGCTTAGTTGTGAGGATAGGCTGTCATGAGCATTTATATGCGGTGGTAGCCATGGCGGGTCAGGAGCCGGCCTTGAGCTTTCTATTTTGACGTTTACCAGTTCAGTGGCGTTGGCGAGCTCTGTCATTCGCTGGCCTGGTGGTTTTGTCTTTTTGTCATTTTGAGCAGTACCTTGTGTCTTCGGTGCTCCTTGTATGGAAGACATACCTCCCTGGGCGGGTGGTTGGGCCCAGAGCTTTGTAGGTATGTCCAAAATTTGTGTAGATCTAGTGGTATTTCTCCACACTCAACGTTGATTGCATCTCGAGGGCTGCTATGTGAGGCACCACAGCAAATGTGCAGGCATTCTGATTGGACGGTGTCAATGGTTCCTAACAATGACTTGCTCGCTGTGGCGTATGCTTCGCATCCATAGTCTATTCTTGACATTAGGCCACGGTGTAGCATACGCATGCTCGGAAGGTCTGCCCCACCACCAAACACCCCAGGTGTGCTTTGTTAATGAGCGAAGAAGATTTACTTGCCTGAAGCATCTCTCCCCCAGGCACATGCCTTGATTTTCTGTCCGTTGCCTACGTATTTAACATTAGTAAAATTGATTTGAACTGTTTTTTCCACAGACAGTTTGAAACGATCTCTTTGCACCACCGTGAGACTATGTTAACAACTATGTGCATGTACTTTCGTGCCCGGTCTATCTTCGCATACTTGTTCCACAATCTGTGTCATCAGCGAAAATAGACCCGCCTATTGCGTCCGGATCCAGTGCATCGTCTTTTTCAATGTCTTTGGGTGGATTACTCATCATGATATTGCACAGAGGGGAGCTTAGTACACCACCCTGCGGGGTGCCATTTTCCAATGTGTGTTCCCTAGACATTTGTCCATTTACACGGACGCTAATCCTTCTGTTATCGAGAAAATCTCTTATCCAAAATAGGATGCGGCCGCGGTAACCAAAGTCATAGAGCCTGTTTTAGAACTCCATTTCGCCACATAATATCAAAGGATTTCTCAATGTCTAGGGAGACGCCTATTGTTATGCTTCCTCTTTCCGCATCAATAGCTTTCTTGGCTGCCTCGGTCAGTCTGACTAGGTGATCGGTAGTGAGTCTGTCCTTTCTGAAGACACTCTGCCAAGGGTGGAGTAGACCGTTATGTTCGAATTCGTGTACTAGACTGTTTTGATCATCATCTCCATGACCGTGCATAGACAACTCGTTAGGGAGATTGACCGGTATGATCTTGGATCATTTTGTCCGTCCCTTGTTTTGGGATAGGCACCACGATCCCAGTTTTCCAGACTGAGGGCATTTTGCCTGAGCTCCATACGAGGTTGAAGAGATGAAGTAACATTCGTTTACCCTCATCTGGCATATTACGAAGCATGTCGTATTTCAGGCCATCCTCTCCTGGTGAGGAGCTTTTGCCTCTGCCAAGGGCTTGGTCGAGTTCCATTCTGTTGAAAGCTTTGTTTATGTCTCAGTTATTAACGTCTTCGCATTTCCCTGAGCTGAACAGACGATTGATATGCTCATCGACTTCTGTTTTGGTTGCTAGGAAGTCAGGGTCATGGTTATCATTGCTACTGGTTGCAATGAAGACTGAGGCAAGCGCTTCAGCTTTTTCCGTGTCATTGGCATGCTTTACACCGTTTGCTGTTAGGGCGGGTAGGGGCTTTTGGACTGGGTTTTTCACTGGCAATAGCTTTAGCCTTGCGCCATATTTGCCTCGAGGATGTGGACCGGGTGATTAGTATGCCTACAGTGGTCGCATTTTGCCTTTTTGATGGTTTTAGTTACTTTGGCCTGGGGTCTCTTGTATTCAACTAGACGTTCTATGCTGAAGTTTCTCTTTAGTCTATTCTGAGAAATTTTCTTGAGCTTTACAGCTTCTTGCGACTCGTCGTTCCACCAAGGCACGGGTTTGTGTTTGGGGTTATTGGCTGGCTTTGATTGGAGGATGGCTGAGTTGGCAGCCTTGTAGAGAATCCCCATACATTTCTCATAGTATTCCTCGGTGCTGCTACTGGCGATCTGGGTCTCCAGCTCCGTGGCTATTATGTGCTTGTATTCAGTCCAGTTGGCCTTTTTCAGATTCCAATTGTTCCTATGCAGTGGCTCCTCACTCTTGCTCTGTTGGCTTCCTACCTGTATTTTTATAGGGAAGTGGTCGCTGCCGAGGAGTTGTTCTTGAATGTCCCAACCGGGGGTTGGTCGAAAGCCGGGTGGTATGAGGCAATGGTCCAGGACCGACCATTCACCATCAATGGAGTTATATCTGGTTGGTCTATGGCCGTTTAGTAGGCACAGGTTGTGATTATAAATAACCTGTTCTAATATGCGGCCCTTGGAGTCCATGGATTTGCTCCCCCATAGGGCATGGGGGGGGGGGTAGTTGAAGTCGCCCAGACGTATTGTTTCACCTTCTATGCCTTCAAGGAGTTTGGCATAGTCCGAAGATGAGTGCATCTTGGGAATATATACGTTTACAATATTAATAGTTTCGTGATTGGTTTATATTTCTATTGTAAGGTGCTCTACGCTAATCTCACGGTCCTGTCTTTCGACATTGTAGTCGTATCTTTTAAAATCCTGCTTGGGGTTCAGGCGGGTTTCCTGTAGACATATACTGTCTGAGTGGTCATTTTCGTAGTGGAACATATTGCACAATTCGTCAAGATTGGTATTAGACCGGCTGCCTCGAAAGTTCCATTGAAGGATTTTGGATCTCTTGATTGATTAGTTTGCAGAGGAGCAGAGTTCTACGAATCTCACAACGAGACCGTCGACATCTAATTTGCTCCTGGCTGCCTGGTTGCCCATGCAAACTGTTGAGACCATCGTCTCTATTATCAGTCTGACAATCTGAATATTTAGTACAATTTTATGATCTCCATCAACTGCGGTGGAACTTACCGTGTTCGCTGGTGTTCCTCTGGTAACCTCAGCTGGAGAGTCACTGTGGCCGCTAGCACTGCTAGTAGAGTTCTCATGTTTGTTAACATGTTTGTCCATAGGTGTTGTCTCCATTATGCCAATTCGCTCATCCCTTTGGTTCATGCCCCTGCTGCTGCCTGTGACGTTAGGTCTTGAACGGGCGGATTGATAGGCGTCTTTGTTTGCCTTGTGGCCTGTATACAGGCTTTGCTGGCCATACTCACCTGGGCGTGACCGTCTCTATTGTGGGGGGGGGGGTGCTCAGTGGGAGCCTTCTCCTATTTTTCATGCAGTCTCGTCCCTGAGCAGTCCATCCCAGGGGTGGCCAGCTTCCTCTTTACTGATTCAGCCCTTTTCCGCCATGACGTCCTTTCAGGAGGTGTGGCTGGTCCAGGTGCTGGTGTCCCAGCTGGCCATTCAGTACCCCTGCTTATTTGCTGGGTGACTCTCTTCTTGTCCTCCCCATATGAAACCTGATTCTGCGTTTTTACCTTCAGGATGCCTTTAGCTTTTTGCAAAGCCGGGCATTCGTGGTATGCAGCGCTGTGGCTCCCCTTGCAATTTCTGCAGTGGGGGTCTGCTGACAGTCCTCACGCTTGTCATTGTCTCCGCAGTTGGCACACGCACAAGCTCTAGTCCTGCAGTGCTTGGCCACATGGCCAAGCAGGTGGCATCTAAAGCATCTAACAGGCTCTGGGATGTATGGTTTATCCATCCCAGTTTTACCTTGCTTGGCAGTGAGTCTGATTCGAACACCAGTTTCACTGCATAAGTCGGTCTGGTCATTCCGCCAATCCGACCCATCCAGTCTACTTTATGTTCTCCCTGCTCATTCATTTTTTGTTTTATGCCATCATTCGTGAAGTCCCTTGGTACTCCTGATATGACACCGACCACTTAGCTGGGTCTGTGGTGTTGGGTGGTATATTATTCTATTGACACCATGTGGCTGCCCACCGTCATTATTTTGAGCAGCTTCTGAAACTGTACTTCGCTAGTGGAGGTCACTAGAACCGCCCCACTCCTCTTGTTCAGGCCTACAAGCATGCCCACCACAGCATACAGTAACCTGTAAATCACCAGGCGGGTTAACCCCACAAAATCATCACCCGCGAATCACTTTATCCTCACCCTCCTTGCCCTGGGTACCATCTCCCAGTCCCCCTTGTGGACCGCAGCCATCCCTTCAGCTCTGGGTGCACCACTCGGAAACCCCCAGCCCCGCTCAACCCCCCCCCCCCACCGACCCCGCGTGGGAAACCCCCTTGTCCCTACACCTTTTGCTTGGGGTGCCTGCCCCTCCTCCCTCCGTTTTCTTTCGATGGCCGGTATGCAGAACCACTTCTTAGGGGTGGTTTGTGGCGTGTTCTGCAGATTGCTCTCCAGGTTCATCATTTCCTGCACCACCTGGTCGTGGGGGAATTCTCCCATTGTCAATTTGTCAAACAGATCCCGCTCACCTGCCCCTACGCCCGCCCCTCCCCACCCCAACCAAGTGAGTAGTGGCGCTAGCCCCATCGCTCACTCCCTCCCGGAGAATTCCCTCCATTTCCTCGGCCCTGCATGAACCACCAGTGGCGCCCTGCTTGGCAGCGCCCTCCTCGTTGATGGTAGCGCTTCCGTCACTGCCTTTGCCACCCTTTGGCGCTGTGCTGGCCCCGGCCAGCTGACCACCACCAGCATCGTGCACCCCTTCAAAAAGATGGGTGAGGAAGTCTCCTTCCTCCATGCTGGTTTCCCTACGGTGTGCTGAAACAGCAGGTAGTGTGCAGTAAGACGATTTAGAAGGTACAGGATTTTAGTTAGTTAGAATGCAGTAGGATTAGTGTGTGAAGGATATAAGTGGAGCAGGCTGTGATAGATGGAGGTGTAGAGAGAGAAAAGAGGTACTGTACGCTTGACAATGCTATGTAGATTATACCAGTGTACCAATGGAGTCCTTTCCGTGCCGTATCGTCACCTCCGGTAGGCATAATCTCGAGAAAATTCCACCTAGGCAAAATGAAAGATTTACCTGCAAGCAGCCTATATATTCGAGTTAATTTTTCCACCAAAAAAATATTTCCAGCACTAATGGCGAAAAAATGCAGCTATTGAGTGGCGAAAAATCTAGTGGTTTATTACACGCAAACGAACATCCAACAGAAAAATTATCACAAAGGTTTAAACAAGTTTAAAATAAAGAAAATTATTTAATAACAATTCTTTAAACTTAGTCTCAACGAAGTACCACAAAAAAATAGAAAGAATTTGTTTTCGAAAATTGGCGCCAGAAACGAACAAAGCCATGCCAATGGCCGACTAGAGCAGTGATTTGAGTGACGGAAAATCTAGTGATTTAATGCACGCAAACGAATATCCAACAGAAAATGATCAAAATGGTTTAAAGAAAAGGATTATTAAATAACACAATTCTTTAAACTTTAGTCTCAACTAAGCAATACAATTTTGTCGCAAACACAATAATGGAGGCTATACGTCTGTTATCAACGAACGAAAAAATCTGAGAGTGAATACTATGTTATCTGATTGTTCAAGTGACGACATTTCTTAGCCTCCGCCCACAAGTGGTGGGGAACACCAGCATCCGGCATCCGGGGTGGGGGAGGGGGGGGGGAGGGCGGGGACTATTGACTTCTACAAGTCAAAGAAAAAAATAAAAGATATGGAAATAAACGGCATGTTTACATCTGCACGCGTTATTGTCAACAACATCGTAGCAGATATGTACCCAAGAAAATGAGCCAGTGGATGCGTTTCCTTGAAACGAGTTACTAGAACGCATTCTCAACCATTTCCGTGTCAGTCAGCGCCCACCAGAACCAACATCTGTTGACTTCGACGTTGTTTTCGGATGGATTCCTGTCAATTTCTTGCAGCGAGATTTGTGTGGAGATGGGTAGCGGCACATGATATTCGCCACCGAACAAATGCTGCACATCCTATCAAATTCTAAGGTGTGGTATGTTGATGCCACATTTAAGGTGATCAAGAAACCATTTGTACAATTATTTTATGTTCATGCAGCTTGCAAACAAATTCCACTGGCATTTGCATTGATGTTCGGGCGCGGAGCAATCGATTACGAAATGGTCCTTACCACGATTAAGGAATTACTTCCAACTGATTCACATATTCTTCGTGTTGTTATGGACTACGAGATGGCGACATGGCAAGCAGTAGCACATATTTTCACGCACGTAGTAAGCATGGGATGTGGATTCCATTGGGTCCAGGGGTTGCGGAGGAAGATACAAGAACTGGGACTGGTAACAGCTTATCGGTGAGTTACTCCTGCTACTATCAAACACAAACTTCTGGTAGCCGCAGGCCTCCTAGGAAAATGTTTAAATCAAGATCTACATTGGCTTTCATCTGACATCTGTATCCAATGCATTTGATCATTGTGGGCTGCCTGAAATTAGTAATATTCGGGCATTGATAACTTAAAATGTGGTCCTAAACGAGAAATAACAAATAATCTAATTGTCCAAATTCTGACACAGTTATTCTGACATCAGGATGGACTAGAACCAATCCATGACAGTATTCTAGATGAGACTAAATTAAGGTATGCCTTGTTTGTAAAAGATAGGCCTACCCTAGTATATTAGATTGTTCAAGAAAATCTTCTTTTTTTCTGAGTAACTGTACATTTCCAGATCGAGAAGACTATAGCTGAAAATATGGTACTGAGATTACTTACTCGGCTATCGAGCCAGTCTGTTGTACATTTCCAAAAATCGTCAATTTGCTTACGCAAGAAATATTATCTACACAAAAATAGTCTTACCTTGGGCTGCAAATGGGCATTTCAGAAAAGCACTGTAGAAGCCGTTTTTGGCTTATATGGGTGTTAAAGGGTTAACAGAACGTGGACGACACAGTCGTGGAGTGTATGCCATCAATTTGTACGCACCAATAATGAGGCTGAGGGTTGGCATACGATGCTGAACAGCTCAGCAAAGCGTGCTAACCTACAGTTAATTGCTATTGTACCTCTGCTATTTGTCGATCGTATAATTAATAATATAGATGATAATAAGTGTATATATAGTAATGTTGAATAGTATATATAGTAATGTTGAATACTATGATAAAAATAATTCCGTTCAAAATATTCAACAAGACATTCCTTATATAGTGTTCATAATTCATGAATCCATTTCGTCGCTCAGTAGTATGCTGCCGTCATAATCATGGCATCATGAATGATTCGATTAAGCCTGTCTTTAACGCGTAATAGTCTGACACGTTGTACGAATTGTATGTCTTTGCTATTTAATAAACATACTGTTGAATATTTTGAAACTAATTTGAGTGGGCTGCCATAGGCAGCATGGCAGCAACAGTACCCAGTCAAATTAGTTTCAAAGTATTCAACAGATTACCTGTATAGTTTTCTGGAAATTGATAGTGGGGGGGGGGTCAGAGATCCATCGATCGAATGGAGATGGGCGGGGCAGAGCTAAAACTGGAAATGCCCCTTGTAGTAGCTACTACGTAGCTTTCTGTTTTTGTTTTGGAAACATGTTACGTTATTTCTGAGCTGTAATAGCTATACATATTCATCAGCCTACAACTACAATCTGGTGGAAGATGCTGGCTTAGATGAGGATGGATATGAGCATTGACTTATACAGGAGTGGCGACGACGATGGAGCTCACGGATGTGATGAAACATTCCGTTTACAGGTGAATTGCATTCAATGGATAACTTTTTTAATGGCGTTCATTAAATAACAAACAAACATAAACCACGTTTACTCTATACGAAGTAACTTGTATTTTCGAATTATATATATAATTCGCAAATACAAGTTATTGGCCTCAAACTCTTTCAGACATAGTTCAGCTCTGTTTTGTCACTCGAAATTGTGTTAGTAAAATTTGAAGATCTTAAATTAATTCATATTTTCTTCAAGCCTAGGCTATTTATATTTGTAGGACTATAAATAAATTCGCACAGATATAAAGCTTTCTTAGCCTTTGATTCAATATTGTCTATCGTCTAAATCGTGAAGAAGAAATAATATTATATCAAATATACTTCTTGTTTAAGATTGGTAACATTTCATAGTGGCATAATGATGACAGATTACGGACGTCACCTGTATTACTATTTCAGTCGGTATGTCCTATGTAATGACTGCATTATCCATTACAACTAGATACGAATAGTAATATAGACAGACATCTTGGAATATCTATTCTAAAATGCATAACTTGAAATTATATCGTATATATAGAGATCGTATATTATATGATTAATACAATGTTATTTGATAATCACATAATACCCGTGCTCTGTAATCTCAAATAATATAATATAGCCACGTATATTCATATATTAACATTATTTGGGACGAGTTGGTCTAAGACGAGTTAGAGGTACCGCGGGTTGTCCTTAGGACCGGATATATTTAGGACGAGTTAACTGGATACCCATAGACATTGCCTAGAGAAACATGTCTACGCGTTTAATCCATTAACCAATGTCCAAATTTGCCATAATTCTTGACAGACAGGCAGAAGACAGGTGACAGAAAAATCGACATTATATAGGCTCAACCAGGTGAGCTAAAACATGTTCCACAAGCCATATACAATTACATTTTTGACATATCATGTAGATGACTATAATGAGCATAAAAACCATGAATGATTGATATTGCAATTCGGGCTGGTTCAAACTGCAATCTGACTGGACTATACCACGAATTTAGAAGTAATTCAAGTCAATGGCTTTAAATCAAAACAAAGGTGTGCCACCAAAATACTTCCTCCAATTGGGCCCCTATAAAATGTTGACTTGTTTTCCATTGAATGGCCATCATTTGTACAATGCAGATATTAGATGACGACCGAGATTCATGTAAATCTGCTCAGAAATAATGAAATGTGCCATCATTGTTGGCGAAACAGACAGACAGATGACCAGGCGACGGGTGGCTGTAATAACTGCCGTCACTATTGTAATGCCTGCAAACTCTCAGAGACTCTTCATTTGTCCACTCATGTACTCACCTTAAGTTTCAATGCAGAAAACAAAAATTTGTACAGCTCAGCTAAAAAATAACTTGTTTTCAAAGAAAAGTAAAACGTACTGCTGAATATTTTGGACTTAATGTGTTTAGATTGGAAATGATTGCTGCCTAATGCAGTTTCTAATCAAATTAAGTCCAAAATATTCAACAAATCATATGTTACATCGTGTTCAAAATTGTACTAACTAACATGTTTCGGTTTTGCATTGGGAACATTTAAGTTTTCTATGAGCTGTATTTCATTGGATACCAATACAACCACAAAGAAAATGTATAGTATAAAATTGTTTTACATTTCTTTAAACTACTTCTTCACAAAAACCACTGGGCCGATTTCAAATATATTTGGCAGGAAGCATCCGTAGGCCATAGAGATCAAAAACGGTTCAAACAAAGCCAGTCGGCAATCTGGGATTTTGGCCGATTTTTAGAAACAGCTTTAAAAATCTTCTCTGAAACTGCCCCGTGGATCGGATTGATTCAAAACTTACGAAACATCATTTCCGGAGACAAGTGAATCAAGTGTGTTCAAGAGAACTCGATTCGCCAAATGCTTTGGCGGCCATCTTGGATGACCTAGTTTTCGTGAAAATTACTTCACTAGAATCGGTGAATGGATCGGATCAAAATTTGGGAGATATGATTAGGCCATTCAAAGTTGTTCAAGGAATGTTGATACATAAAAAAACATGGCTGCCATGAACCAATCAAAATGTAGCATGTTTGGCTGTCATATTAAATTTTTTTATTTGATGGATTTGGAAGCCGAAATTGGTTTTTTTAACTCATAACGTATAGCGATACGCTACATCCGTCTATCCATCCATCCATCTGTCATCAACAATGGCAGCATGTTTTGTTATTTCTGAATGGATTGACACCAAATTGTGTACAATGTTAATGTCCGAATCTAATATCTGTGATGCAAAAATGAAACTGATAAGACATCAAATATTAGAGTTATCGCCCCTTAACTATTTGCGGTCTCACTTTCATAAGAGAATAACAGACATGTTTTTCCACCGTTCATTGATTTATCATCTTGACAGCTTTTATTGCCAAAGTAAATAACAACTTCAATTAACAGATTAACCTTTTTCCTCACACTGCCTAAATATTTAAGATATGTATTATGTGCTCTGACATTTATACTATTAAAATATTTTGAAATGTATTTGATTGAAAGTTGTTGTTGCCTAAGGCAGCACTGACTTTCACTCAAATTATTTTCTAAATAAACTCCAGCTCACCCAACCCCTGCTGCTAACTTGGCCTTGTGAATGTGTTATATGGATTATGCACGTGCGTGCGTGAGTGAGTGCGTGTATGCGTGCGTGCGTGCGTGTGGGGTGGCGTGGGTAATAACCTGCTATAAAGACCACCTGTATTAAGAGACCACCCGCCCTTAGAGATCATTTTCTTCACCATCTGAGGGGCCTGAGTGTAATGAAGTGAACTTGAACTTAAACTTGAACTTGGCTTGCTGTGCTACACGAGACAATAGATGGATCCATTTCTACCTATGCCTTGCCCATTTTCAGCTATGCTCCTCCCATTTTGCATGTGCAGATTCTCAAGTTCAATGCAACTATACAGAAAAGCTGTTAAATATTTTGAAAAATAATTTGACTAGCACTCAAATTAGTGCTCAAATTAGTTTCAGAATATTCAACAGAATGTTTACTAAACTGCAAATTCGCAAAAGGCATGTAATTCATATGCCTATTCTCGAAAATCTTCCCCGTTCGGACCTAAGTCATTTGATTGTGACATTATCTATTAAGAGCACTTTTGACTACCACATCAAATACTTGAGTGACTTACCGGATCCTTCCATTTCATGCTTGGTACTAGTGGGATGATTGACAGCGATAACGCACTATTCTCCTACTTACTTCCTGTACTGACGTTCAAGAATACTGAGGCACCGTACACGCTGTGCCCGACGTGTGCGTTATCTAACGAACAGTTGTAATATTGTCCTGCGGATTGTTGATCGCCTTGTTCTACATTTATGATGTGAAGACTGCCTATAATAATAATAATAATAATAATAATAATAATAATAAAAATTATTATTATTATTATTATTGTTGTTGTTGTTGTTGTTGTTGTTGTTGTTGTTGTTGTTGTTGTTATTATTATTATTATTATTATTATTATTATTATTATTATTATTATTATTATTATTATTATTATTATTATTATTATTATTATTATTATTATTATTATTATTATTATAGCTGCAAGCATCAATGACGTGTCCCAAGAACTGTGCAACTGTAATTTTGACACCCCCACCCCCACCCCGTTTCCTACATATCCACCACGGAGCGGAGCCTAAAATATACATAGCCTCACAAGCTGTAATCATATGGCACGTCACGTGGCCTCACAGATGGATAGCAATAGAATAAGATGAGAGACTATGTGATAGATGTAATGCTGTTGCCGAGGATAATCACTTTCTATTCCATTGCCAACAATTTAACACAGAACAGCACACTACATTCCAAAGTATAATATGGAATGCAACAATGATGAACAAACAAACAGACTATTGTTCAAATGGCAGAAACATATTTTGACAAAATTATGTAAATATATTAGACTAGTAAAGAAAATGGGCGCATAACAGAACCATTATAGAGAGCCATGCTATGTTTCCATGCTGGACACTTACTAATGTTAATCCCTTGCGTCAGTGCGTGTGTGTGTGCGTGCGTGCGTGTGTGCATGTGTGCATGCGTGTGTGTGTGTGCGTGCGTGTGTGTGCGCGCGCGTGTGTGTGCGTGTGTGCGTGTGCGTGTGCGTGTGTGGGTGCGTGCGTGCGTGCGTGCGTGCGTGTGTGTGTGCGTGCGCGTGTGTGTTTTCGTTCAAAACCGTGATAAGCTGACAAATGCCTTCTAACCAGTGTGACAGCAATGGCAATGGCTCCTAGTCATTTAGGTCCTAAAAGAGTATGGTCTTTCTATTTCAATGTATCTATTTATTTACAAACCAAGGTCGCATTGTGACATATGAGCAACATAAATGTACACTTTTCTACAAATGACTAATTATATCAGTGCGTGCGTGCGTGCGTGCGTGCGTGCGTGCGTGCGTGCGTGCGTGCGTGCGTGCGTGCGTGCGTGCGTGCGTGCGTGCGTGCGTGCGTGCGTGCGTGCACGCGCGTGTGTGCGTGTGCACGCGCGCGTGTGTGTGTGTGCACGCGCGCGTGTGTGCGTGTGCGCGCGAGCGCTGTGTGTGCCGTTTGTGCGCGCGTGTGTGCGTGCGCACGTGTGTGTGTCTGCTTGTGCGCGCGTGTGTGCGTGCGCGCGCGTGCGTGCGTGTGTGTGTGTTTTCGTTCAAAACTGTGATAAGCTGACAAATGCCTTCTAACCAGTGTGACAGCAATGGCAATGGCTCCCAGTCATTTAGGTCCTAAAAGAGTATGGTCTTTCTATTTCAATGTATCTATTTTTTTACAAACCAAGGTCGCATTGTGACATATGCGCAACATAAATGTACACTTTTTTTACAGATGACTAATTATATCAGTGTGTATAAGTATGTATTTGTTACTATTACTAATATTCTGACTATTGCCAAAATTATTAATCTTGTGTTTATAGGGCCGCAAAGTGCTCACGATACCATGTATATGAATTAACACTTTAATGGTCAGGATTCCCAAGATAATTGGAAGTGAATCTTATATGTCCATTTGTATGCCGCAAGAAGACCTTTATTGTAAATCTACCACTGAATTTACCCCAAAAATACCTTGTTGTTGTTGTGCTAATAGATATTTATTCTGAGCATTACTGATTCCGTTTTCGTCGGCTTGACCATTAGAGACTCAATTGTCTGGAGAATTAAAATCTTTCTCTGCTTCGTCAGTCTCCATCAACGTCATTTGAAGCCAAAGTGAAGAATATCCTTTAAGAATTTACCACCTGATGACTGGCTCCTCTTTGTGTTTTATTTAATTAACCATTTAATATGCATTCCCGCACATGCACGCACACATGCACACGCCGATATTGATATTGTTGGAGCAATTCACATAACATGTATTAACTACTTCACTGCGACTATATGATGCAAGTAGATTTGCCTCCATATGTCATTGCATAGCCTAAAAGGACTAACCTCACGTGTTCTAACAGACGGTTTCTGAGCACAGGTGTTATTGGATGATGAAAGGAATGTCACTGAGAACTATTTTTATTATCTGGTGAACCGGCTGCCCATATTATATCTAAAAACAAATCAGCTAAATAGTTTTCGAGATTGGTCCAAGATGATAAAAAATGACCAAAAATTAAGGGAATGGAAAAGGGAAATAACAAATGATGTGTATTGGTAATTTCACACAATATTAAATAAACAACCACCGGTAAAATTAGAATTGAATCAGGATTATTTGAGAAATGTCATTTACTAAATCTAGGAGTGCTTAGCTTGGAACCAATTATTAACGTAGCTGGTGCTTCGCACTCCCAACCACGCCCCCACCCCCGTGCAGCCCATCCCTCCCCACCCCACCCCCTACCCCCTGCCCCACCCCACCCCTCGTGTATCAACTGTGTGTGCAGATACAATGTACTCAAGAATATAACAAAAGCAAACCTGAATATAGTTTTGTAAGCGGTATGAAACTGTTCTCTATAGGCGCCGATGTCGAGCGATTAACTCACTATTGACCCTTTTGAAAACATTATATTTGAAAGCCACTGTTTCTGGTGGAAGCAAGGAGTTTCGGTCAACATGATTTCAAAATACACTTCTGGTTTCAAAGGTCGCAACGTGATACCTATTGAATATTTTGAAATTCGTGTAACTGAATTTAGATCCTGTCTCTGGAAACAACGGCTTTCAGTCAAATTGTTTTAAGATTAGACAGTATGTTAACTGCGGGAAGTATACACCTGTGCAAAAGTTAAGCACCACCCTATTTTTACGCACATGCGAGGGTATATTCATGTGCTATGAAGAAAGCAATAGCATACACATTTATGAACCCATCCATCTTAGTGCAAGAGGTAATAATGCTGATTATGATGGTGGGGAAACGCTGTATGTTTTTGTTTGAACTTGAAAACGAGGCCTGAATATGGTTACGTTGACACAACTGACAACTATTGCCCTACAGTTGACACACGTGGCTAGATTGTCATTAATGGTGTCTGAAAACGAAGTTTAACATCTGTGCACGAGTTTGAGACTGTCATTATTAATACCGGGTATATCCACCTTGTGCCTGGATGACGGCCTGGACACGACGTCTCATGCTGGTCACCAACCGACTGATACGCCATTGTGGTATTCGTTGCCATTCAAGATGGAGTGCGTCTGTTAATTCCTGTAGGTTCTGCACAGGAGGATCCCTCCTTCTCACCATGTTTCCCAGAATGTCCCAGATATGCTCAATAGGGTTCATGTCAGGGCTCCTTGCTGGCCATGGTAGGGTTTCGATGGCATTCTGGCAGAGGTATTCATGCACAGCTCTAGCACGATGTGGTCGGGCGTTGTCATCCATGAATATAGGGTGGGTTCCAGGTGCATGATTTACAAAATGAGGGACCACAACTCTATCCAGTATGGAATCTTGATATCTTTGCCCATTTAGTGTTCCAGGTACAGTCAACAGATCCAGCTTACAATCAAATGAGATGCACCCCCATATCATAACGGAACCTCCACCAAATGGAACTTCTTCCATGATGTTACGTTGGTCGTACGCCGTGCGTCTGGACCTCCATACACGAGTTCGACCATCTGTGGCATGAAGAAGGAACCGACTTTCATCGGACCAGTGTACCCGTCTCCAGGATCTCATGTTCCAGTGTCTTCTTTCGTTGCACCACCTCAGACGCTCCTCTTTGTGGTGTGCAGTGAGGAGAGGACGTCTGACAGGTCTCCTAGCTTTCATGCCAGCAGCATACAGTCTCCTTTTGACGGTAGACATTGACACTCTATTGCGCGTTTCCCATTGCTGGCTGAGCACTCTGCTGTTGGTGAATGGAGATCTCCTAACAAGGCGTACTAGGGCTCGATCATCACGGGCAGTAGTCTTCTTCGGTCTTCCAGATCTAGGCCTGTCCTTCACCTCGTTAGTTTGGCCATGTTTTGCAATCAAACGACTGATTACAGTATGGCTAATGTTCAGCTGTCTGCCAATATCTCTGCATGACATACCAGTGGTATGCATGCCTATGATTTGCCATTTCACACGATCACTTAACCTTCGTCTTGCCATAGCGGTTCACAATCAAGAGCTAATTCTCTCTGTACAAATAAACCACGGTCATGAACACAAAATTCCTAATCTTGTCGCCTAAATCTGTATGTAATGTTCTACACCTCAAACTGGACTTTTACATAACTGAACACGTGTGCTGTTTCCCGCCACGCACGGACATCAAGCGGCGTGAAGTCATGCATGCATGTGCATTTCGTACTTGGAATTATGTCAGCTAACGCGGGGACAAAAAGTATGGCAGCCTAGTTGTACCATCATGTTTCTACGTTCTATTGTTTTTGCTGGTGCTTAACTTTTGCACAGGTGTATAGTTGCTAATCAGTTTAGCGGGAATATAACTGAGATTGTATGACCGGCTGTAGTGGGTATTATTTATTCTCTCGGCATACACCAGAGCGCGCAGCCACTATCTGCTTCGCTAATTGGTTCCCGCCATAGTGACATAAATGGTATTTATTTGGGTTTTTAAAATTATTCTGATTTATTATCCCCACGTTTCAATAAAACGTCGGGGATATTGTAATCGGCTCCGTCCGTCTGTCTGCCCGTCTGCCCGTCACGCTATCTCCTCCCAAACCATTGGGTGGAATTAAATCAAATTTGGTATGTGGGTTACCCATATGATTCCGCTTTGCAAGACGTTATTTAGATTTGGCTCCACCCCAGGGTGTGTGGCAGGGGTCAGAAGGTTAAATAAGTTGTAACGCAACTCCTCTGAAATCGTTAGACGGAACTGAACCAAATTTGATATCTGAGTTACCCATATGATTGCGGAGTGCAATAGGCCATTTAGATTTGGCTTCGACCCGGGGGGGGGGGGTGAGTGGGGGGGGGGGTCAAAAGACAAAATTTCAACCTGCGGAAATTGATTGTAATGCATCTCCTCCGAAACCGTTGGACAGAATTTAACCAAATTTGGTCTGTGTCTTACACATATCAATGTGGAGTACATGAGCACATTTACATTTGCCCATGCCCCAGGGATCGGTGGGGATGGGTGTCAAAACGTAAAAAATGATTATAATGCAACTCCTCTGGCACTGTTGGACGGAATTCAACCAAAGTTAGTATGCCAGTTACCCATATAAATGTTGAGTGGATGAGCACATTTACATTTGGCCCCGCTCCCGGGTGATGGGGGATGGGGTCAAAAGGTCATGGAATTGATTGTAATGCAACTCCTCTGAAATCGTTAGACGGAACTCAACCAACTTTGATATCTGATTTACTCAAATGATTGTGGAGTGCATGAGGTCAGGTACATTTGGCTCCGCCTCCAGGGGGCGGGAGAGGGGTCAAAAGGTCAAACTTTAACATGCGTAAATTGATTTAACGCATCTCCTCCGAAACCATTGGACGGAATTCAACCAAATTTGGTATGTGAGTTACCCATATCAATGTGAAGTGGATGTCTGTTGCTGGTGGCTATAGGTTGATTAGTATCTAAATCTATCATTCAAGAGCATTTGTTAGTTACCTAGACCTTCCCATTAACTCCACAAAGTGGTAAAAACGGCCATTTAGCGTATCACTTTGAAACTACATAGTTTGGGTCTGGGTCTGATGAAGAAATTGATATTTTCTGATAGCTCGCATTCATTGGTTTATCATGGCGGAACATTATGTGCCATGTGTGGCGCTCTTGCTGTGTATGATCAATATCCCTTATATAAACCCTTTAAATCATGCAATACTAGGAGCATATAGGCATATTTTTCACACATATATGCTGTTGATTATTCTCCACTGAGCTAATATGACTGAAAGGTGTGCACGCACGCATGCAGCCGTACATGTGTGCACAAACAAACGCACTTGCGTTTAGCGAAGCACGTGTCTGTGCAATTGGTAGTGCATCCATGATTCCCTTTGAGCACGCATGTATATTTCGCTTGAATACGTGCACGCACGTATGGACGTTGCTTGGTTTCATAAAAAAACCCTCTTATAATAACCCTTTAAGGACTAATTTTCTTCATAAAATTAAAATATTTACTTATTGAATGCCCATTTGCAGGCCAAGAGAAGACTATTTTTGAAAATCTACCTCTGGAATGACTGGATCGAATAGTTTTAATTTTTTTTTAATAGTCTTCTCTTGGACTGTAAATGGACATTCCCCAAGACCACTACAGATGCAGGTTTTTGGCCGGCTTCGTCGTGAAAGAGTTAGCCCATTAAATAATGGTTAAGACGCCCAAATCTGCAACGCCATGAGAAATATCCACCTGCATTCCAACAAAATACTATTTTCTTGATAACATCAGAGGTGGATTAAAAATAGTATTCCTTTGGACCAGACCGTTGAAGGGTTAATTTATGGAAGTGTCATTTTGAGTGATTTGAAGCGATGTTCACACAAGAGGGGTTAAAGAGATAAGCTAGCGCAAGGATTATGCATAATTTTCATTTTCAAAACGGTGTTGCTGGTGTGCGGGCGTGCATGTGGACATGTGGGCATGTGGGCTTGTGGGCGTTCATATGTGCGCATGGGAGAGCAAAGCGTTTGTTTGGAATAGACCTGACCAGTTTAGCTATGCCCCGCCTATCTCTAGCTAAGCTCCACCCACACCTCGATCGTGTTGGGATCGATCGATCTCTGAACTCCTTGGCTAGCTATTTCCAGAGAAATATAAGTGTAAGCGGTTGAATATTTGGAACTAAATTGGCTGGGCGATGTTACTGCTTATGGCGGCAACAACGTGCTGTCAATTTACTTTCAAAGTATTTTGCATAATGTTTATTAAATAGTAAAGACATACAATTCGTACAACTTGCCGGTCTATTAAGCGATTCTAAGAGAATAACTGATTGCACACTGCGTGCTAACAGACCTTTCCATTTTAGCCATGCACCACCCATCTCTAACTAAGCTCCACCCACACCTCGATCGTGTTGGGATCGATCGATTTTCTGAACTCCGTGGCTAGCGATTTCCAGAAAACTATAAGTGTAAACTGTTGAATATTTTGAAACTAATTTGACTGGATTATGTTACTGCTCATGGCGGCAACAGCGCCTAGTCAACTTAGTTTCAAAATATTCTACATAATGTTTATTAATTAGTAAAGCCATACAATTCGTACAACTTGACTGTGTATTGACTGGACGATGTTACTGCTTATGGTGGCAACAATGCCCAGTCAATTTACTTTCAAAGTATTTTGCATAATGTTTATTAAATATTAAAGACACACAATTCGTACAACTTGACGGTCAATTAAGTGATTATAAAAGCGTAACCAATTGCAAGCAGCTCACTAATAGATTCTCCATCTTTTACTATGCCCCTCCCATCTGTAGCTAAGCTCCACCCACACATCGAGCGGGTTAGGATAGATCGATCTCTGAATGCCCTGACTAGCAATTTCCAGAAAATTTTACGTTTAAGCTGTTGAATATGTTGAAACTAATTTGACTGTTTAATGATGTTGGTTTAAACGGATTTTATTTTTATTCTAATGGGAGTACGATAAGATATGCATCTTATAACGGGGTCTCACATATGCATACACATATAATACATTGAAAGCTGAAAGAATCATTGTCTATAGCACGTCCAACCCCTGAGTCAACATAGACTGGAAATCCTTCCAGATATTGCGTGGCCGTTCGAGGTACATTAAAATGTAGTAGGTTGTTGTTATTAATCTAACACGATTGAACAATGATTCGCTGAACTTTGTATGACTCTGATGATCACTATACGTGGTCGGAGTTGTTTTAAACTCGACTAGTTAATTTGTATCTGTCAGAGTAATAACTCACTGATTGTCTTTGCATGATACATCAACCCTTGTACACAGGCATGCCTAAAACACTGAGGTTCATAAGTTTAATGAGCATTCCGTTAAACTAATGGAGGCGTCTTCCACAATCGTCCTTACTATATAGCGCGACCATTTAAAATTAATCTCCCATGATTGAATGAGTGCCTAGAGTCAGAAAAATACGGGTTCAGACATGCAACCTGTCAATCATTCCTAATTACCCTGTCATTTTTTTTTCATTAATGAAATGACCCTGTTATTAACCCTTGTCAATCAGTATTATACTAAAATTACCCTAAGCTCGCCTCCTTGAATGGCAGGAGGTGCGTGATTTAACGAGGGGCGGGACTTCTTGCTCTAACGAGTTCCCAGTCAGGAAAAGACGAGTCCAGACATGTAGCCCATCAATCATTATGCAATACATTAACTCTTGAGCGTTTGGCATGGCTCCAAGAGAGGATCCTTAATTGCACTGTCATTAATGCCCGTCACGCATCAGTACACTAATTATCCTTAAGCTCGATTCGTTGAATGCCAGGAAGCACGTGCCTTAAAGAGGGGGTGCGGCTTCGTGCTCAAACGAGTTCCCAGAGTCAGGAAAAGACGAGTCCAGACATGTAACCTGTCAATCATCCTAAATTACCCTCATTAATCCTTGTCAATCGGCATTAAGCTAATTACCATTAAGCTCACATCATTGGATGACAGGAGGCACGTGATTTGATGAGGGGGAGTGTCTTATGGCCACCCTCTACATCTAACATCCAATCAAAACAGGGAAGAGCTGGGCGGGCTTTTCACACCTTTTCAAATGTTGGTGAGATCAAAGGAAAAATTGTGATAATGATGCAGATAATGTTGCTTGCTCTGACACAGCAATTACCTGAAAGGGTGAAAAAAATGGCCAGATCGTCCCACCTCTACTAGTCTTAGGCTGTTTAACATTGACAGATTGTACATAGTTATCAAGAGATTTATTTTCTTTAACTACAAATGTAAATTCGTCATCCGAAGTTGAACTTTCTTCACTGGTGGGTTGTTCGTGTACTGTGCGAGCTGTTTCAATTTAACCCGATTTGTATGTGGTCGTTAATGGTTATTTGCAAACTTTCTGAAAGTGAGTCATTTTCAGACATTTATGACATGCTTGACCGAACGCTGAACACGGCATTTGCTACTAACTTGGAAAAATGCATAAATAATTTAGTTCACACATTGTGTATTTTTTTTGTAGCGCCCTATCAAATCACCAATCTGATGCTCTATCACAAGTTCATGACCCGGGTGCGCATGCGTGTGTGCGCGCGTGCGTGTGTGCATGCATGCGTGCATGTGTGAGTGTGTGCATGAGTGTGTGCATGAGGAGCTGTGGCGACAACAACAACAACAACAACAACAACAACAACAACGAGGACAACAATAACAACAATCAACAACAACAACAACAACAACAACAACAACATCAACAACAACAACAACAACAGCAACAATGATGTGTAAAACAGCAGCGCTTTATTTCTCCAGAGATCTGCTTGGTTCAGTATTTTAGAAGCATGGCGAGATGGCGTAAATTTGATAGGTTCAACATTAGGAGAAGAACGTCGAGATAGGCATAAATTCCAATGGCTCAAAATTAGTAGAAAGGCATTGATTGGTTGAGAAGGCTTTCCATAATCATAATAATAATCTCTTAACCGAGACATTGCCGTGTAAGGGGTTGCATCAGGGCTGTATGCCCACATATGTAGGGCTGCTGAGGGTGCTGTTGTGGATGGTACGGGCATTCAGCAATGGCAACAACATTGCGTAGAAGCAGCTGATTCTTCTTCTGATTCATTTATTTCTCTGCAGCGCAACTACCTTCATCAGGGGAGTTCATAGAGTGCTGCGATTGCATTTCTCGCCTACCATACTTTTCACGCCACCGGGTACCACTGTAATATATATTATGTAATACATCAAGCCAGTCATGACTTTTTAAGTTTTTTTCTATTTATTATCGCTCAAATATGGTTCAAAAGTCTCAAAGAGAGATGTTTTACGGTAGCATTATTCCATAGATTTTCCCTGAGCCCTATGATATATATGATATTATATATACAATATTCGCCACAACATGTTGATAATAAATGGTTGTACAACAGTGGTGTTATATAGGTACCACTTATGTAGAGGCCTTTTCACAATTAACTCAGCCCATGGTTCGAGCCTGAAAGAGTTGAAAAAACAATCTTTAACGTTTCTAAGATCGAGCTCTCGTAAAAACACAGCTACCCAATGCATACCTGGGAGGGTATGAGGATCCGTATTACTGACTATGAGCGAGGGTTTCCTGAGATCTTTAGGGATCATGTCTCTAGCAAAAAGCCATACAGATAATCTAGATAACACCGCACCACCCATAATAATAATTTAAATGTCCTCCATAGTTAGGATGATGCTGGTTTCATTAGTCTGTGGTAACATTGCAATCTTTGTCTATGTCTATAATATTATTAAACTCGGCTTAACAGATGACGTTCACGGTATTCTGTAGAGCCATCTGAAAGCGCAGTTGTAAAAGCAGAATACTGTGTTTCATCAGGTATACATGATCATTGATAACCAAGTCAGTTATATTCGCCCATATTTATGCCTACACACTTATCACCGAATAGACATCTGGTACTGTTAAACATAGTTACGAATGACTCAGTAACATTGGAACCAGGGTTTGTAAAGTCCGGAGTAAGTTCCTCTCCATTATCTCTCCATTCAGATCTTATGCGATGTGACTAATGTCATAACATTGAAAATTTAACGGATTCAAATTCCAACTTCCTTTATATGATCCATTGCTCACTATACCGAATACTGCCATCAAGGGTAAATCTCTGAGAAAAATAGTATCATGGTTTAGGCTATTAGAACCCACAAGTATAGTAAAAGACTTTACAATTGTACATTTAATGGGATATCTCACAGTTTTTTTAGTAACACCACAGTGTGCGCATTGAGAACTTTTGGTATAGGTTTAACATTTCGTAGATTTAGCGTCGTGTCACGAATTCAGACTGTGTAGACATTTGCGCCCACTCGAATCAGTTTAAAGATTGGTGAGCTGGTCGTGAAGCTTAGAGAAATACTGTTTACCAGATACTATTCCTCAAGAAAAATGTCCGAATGAACCATACCGATCATTTCCCTGCATCTACTCAGAGAGATCTTGGCCTTTCTACTATTGTAATCGACATTCCCCATGCTGCGGCAGGAATATCCATATGACCAGTGGCATCCTTAGTCCATAACAATTATGAGAGGCCCTATTATACTGGGAATAGTTAAAGAAACGTTCCAATTAAGCCCTATAAGGGTAAGTAAGCATTGGATACTTGTTTGCTGTTTAGAAAAATATTGATTTTGGAGAATGTGGATGCTATCCATAAGTTAACCGGGCCTACCTTGCTATCCCTCACGAGATTAGTGTCCACTCCATCTATAACTTGTACTACACTAGCTTTAACACTCTTGATAAATCTATCTATTCGTCGCTGCTTCCCATGTCCTTATCAAGGATTGTTCAATCACTAAGTCATCTGAAAGATCCTCTCCAAAGTGATCACTTCTTCGTACCACAAAATGTCCTGACGTGAACTGAATGTAAATGTCCGGCCACATAATATCCAGTTGTAGCATATCTTGGAGATGTAAATGCATAGACTGTGAGTAATGGCCATGGCCAGCAGTAGCAAAGAATGGCAACATCTCTGCAAGTGATTTCAAGTACAACTTCAAGTCACATGTCCGTGTACCTCTTGATCAGATCTACCATTCGCATGTGTTAGATCCACAAGCTTCCAGTGAGAAAGCATTCTATCTCTGAGTTCTCTGCGCCTAACCTTTTATCTATCCTGCCAAAAAATTCAGCCAAAAAGATAGGCCCGACAACAGAGTCCCCACTCATAATTCTGCCGAAATGGTGAATAGCTGATTCAATATCCTTTGGTGCCACATCATCTATGCCCCTGTCTTCTTCCTCCAGCATATGTATTTCATAGGCACAGAAAAGAAGCATTGCATTTAGGGCTGCATCAACAAGTAAATTCCCACGTATACTTATCATATAGGCCTTTCTACTTAGCATGTGTGCTCCAGGATTTTCAGCATACACCGGCTCAAGGACATCTGCTAAACATGAAAAATGCATGAGGTTACTGATGCACCCCCAGGTAGTGCATTGCTATATGGAATCCTCCCAGATTTAGAATGATTGCATTCAATTCACTATTTCCACCTTCTTGAAAAATGATTGTCTTCGATTTGCGCCAAAGTGTTTGATCTAAGGTGACAATAGGGATTATACCTTGACATTTGTTTTCGGCAGCAATGAAATGCCATGTTGAACTAGAACACATTTACTGAAGTAATTACTATCTGTAGTAAAGTGAATCTTCAGAATGATGACACCATAATTTTGTGACTAGCATAGCCTTTTATACCATCTGTGCAGGTGTAAACCAAATTAAAAAGGATCAGAATGCACTGTTCTTGATGTTGAAGAATTGATTGTTTACCTAAATGATATCTGGGAAATGAGTAGGCCGATTTTAATTATGTAAATGGCACATAATGCACGATGAAATTGTACTATGATACAATGTGTACACTGTTCTCCTCTTAGATTTGCTAATAATTCTACTGAATTTTGCTAAATGGCGGATACAGGTCAAAACTACTTTTTCTTGGAATGCAGGAATGCTGTTGCGACCATTATTGATTTGATTCTGGAAATCCACACAATCAAATACATATCTATCTGAGGAACAAATTGCCCACCATTGAAATATGATTTATACCGATTACATGATCATTTAAGATTGCGTATCTCGAAACACGATCAGTTAGGATTGCGGATTTTGAGACATGATCACTTAGGAGTGCAGATTCCGAAACATGATCACTTAGGATTGGAGATCTCGAAACATGATCACTTAGGATTGCAGATCTCAAGAAACAGGATCACTTAGGATTGTGGATCTCGAAATACGATCACTTAGTACTGCGTATCTCGAAAATTCGTGGACTAAGGCTCTGAAGAGAAGCTGAAGCCTAAATGCTCTGAGATATGTCCCACGTTTCCTGTCATTGGGTTAACAACTCTATGAGAAAATGCAGTTCAAATATTGCTACCATACATTTACTATGGGAGCACCTTGGAGACGGAAAAGCCAATTTCTCATAACCTAACAGATTGATCTACGTTAAAATTGATACCAAATCAAGTCCATATACAAGGCAGCAGCTGACCAACTTTCAAATCGATCAGAGGAAATTTAATTTTGATGGCCATTTTGATATCAAATTTTCAGAGCACGTGGACTGACTTTATTAATGCAGAAAAAACGAAAACTGATAATTTTGACCGAAATGACATGCCGAAATGACATGCCGAAATGACATGCCGAAATGACATGCCGAAATGGGCCATAAGATATCATCTAATATGTTCAATGGGGACGCATAATGAAGGTGAGTTCATTTCTTCAAAACCCTAAAACAGTTAAATTTGACACCATTATGGTGTAGTGTATGGAGGTTTGGGTGGGGCGGGGTGGAGGTGTAACCTTGAGATTATTGGGTGACAAATGGTATCTAACACACGTGTCATGC